>SADC01000211.1:0-180159 GCA_004194705.1 Ditylenchus dipsaci
TTTTGCCCTAAAAATTGACGATTTTTGATCAAAATTTTGAAAAAAAAAATTCATTGACCGCCGTAATCGATAGCTGTCCAATTGAACTCCAAATTTGTCTTTAGAGGATTGTTATCAAAGCTAATTATATTTCTGTGTTGATAAATCCCGCTAGGAATAGGAACCATCTCGGACCGAGATTCTCGGTGAGGATGGAACATAACAACCTCGTAAAAAACACCGCCTACGACAAAACACTGCCGCCATAGTTAAATAATTATATAATCAATTCTTACATGTTTACTTTACATATAACTATATTTGAAATAAAGGAGAGTACATTGGTACCTGGTTTTGTTTTTTGTATGTGGAGTTTAGTCCTACTATTGGTCGTGCTAATATTTTGGCTGTCAACCCTAAATTTATAGATTAGCTCAGAAATTTCTCTGATTTAAACTATGTCAAAATCATGTGCTGAATCCTTTCTGATAAGACAAAAATTTCGATTTCACTCACCCAAACACCAAAACCTGATGTGGGCCACCCGAGGGTCAGATGAATATCCTCAGATGAATATCCACCTGGATGGCCTGAATTCTTTCAGACAAAATTTAAGACAAACCACCAACCCTGACATAAAAGCATGTAAAGAATCGATTTAAACAGGACTGAAATCGCAATTTCCGCCACTTGGAACCCAAAATCCCGGTGGGTACCCTGTGGTAGGTGGATATCCAACTGGCTGGCTTGAAAAATAAAAATTCGGTCAACTTCAAAAAACAAACTACTTTTTCTAACGTGAAATGTTGTAGGGAAATGGGTTTGATAGGACCAAATTTACAATTTTACCCTCTTAACCTAAAATAGGGTAGGTACTTTCAAGTAGGTGAATATCCACGTGGAGAACCTAAAAAATAAATTAGCCAAAAGAAAAAAATAAAGAAACTGAAACAAATTTGGAGGTTCAATGTAGAGTTCAATTACCTAGAGCGTTTAGTTGATGAGTTGTCCTAAAACGAATCGTGTTAAGACCAGTTTTTCGGGATATAAATTGCTTTTGGCACGTGTTGTATCCAGTGTTGTCCATTTGGCTCGCGCGAGCAAACGAAAGACCTAAATCGCATGTCCTAGCGAGCAAATGGGTCGAGCCATATGGCTCGCCTTTTATATATGCGAGCCAATTGGCTCGCGTATTGTTTTTTAAGCGAGCCGAACGCGAGCCAAACAATACGAGCCATTGATGTGCGAACCATTTGGCTCGCAAAAAACGAATTGGTTCGGCTCGCGCTTTTTATTGAGTTTTTGAACGTCAATTTATTTATAAAGACAAATAAAAGGACAAATAAGTGTATACTAGCTTAATATTTACAAAAATTAGTCAAAAAATTGAAAACAAATGAAAAATAACTAGATTAGGCTTCATTTCAGCAAACAATATTTTCCGCGAGGCCGAACCATACGCTTATTATTAGATGCGAGCAAATGGCTCGCGAGCTAAGAAGCCCTTGTCACTTTGTTCTTTAAACTTGGCGAGCCATATGGCTCGCCAAGTTAGCTATTTGGCGAGCAGCTCTCGTCTCTCAAATGACGAGCCACTGGCTCGCAAAACGGTCAAACGCACAACACTGGTTGTATCATCTCAGTCTTATATGTGTCAGCATTCGAAGCTGAGTTGTCGGCGCTAATATTATTATACCCACCCGAAAAATGCTTCTTTGATACACCCCTCCCAAAAATTGACTTTTTAGGAGTGTCTTGAAAGCATTTTTGAGTCATAATTTTGCCATAAAAAGGCTAAAAACGCGATTAAAGAGGGCAAAGGCTGTATTGGGAGGAAGGACAAAATAGGCCACTATAGAGAGCCACTTAGGGTACTTAAGGGGCTCACTGCAAAAAAATAAAGATGTCAAAGATAGTTTTGAATACTGGGGCCTGATAAACTCTGGATGCATGCTTTTTCATGCATCTAGAGTCACTCGAGTGATTTGTGTCTAAGGTTAGGGTTGCGCATCTCAACCAAGCAACAAGCCCCAGGCTGAGAGTTAGGAGATGCGCGCACTCACTTACCTTAGACATCAGGGCTGTACCGGATACCAAAAAATATCGGATCGGATATCGGATACCGGATATCGGATATCCGGTACAGCCCTGTTAGACATGATTCCGAGAAGTACTCTCGATCAAAGATGCATATAAGTCTCTTTTTGCCACGCCCAGTTGAAAAATATGATTAGAACAATCAAAAATGGCTAAAGGAGCATCAAAAAGCGGCCCCCTATCATTCCTTTCCATCCCAATACAGCCATAATCCCTTTAAATTTTTTTTATCTTTTCATAGCAAAATTATGACTCAAAAATGCTTTCAAGACACTCCTAAAAAATCAATTTTGGGAGGGTATATCAAAGTAGCTTTTTGGTGGGGGTATATAATAGTAACGTCGAGTTGTCCTATATATGAGTTTCTTCGAGATGAGCTGTCAAAAAGCTGAGTTGTCAATGTTCTCAGTTTCCGGGATCCGAGTCCGCAGCCACCCTTTGAGACTTTTAGGAAAGAAAATTTCAAAAAAAAATCATCAGGGGCACCAAGCATCTTTTTTCTAGATCCGCGAACGCAAATAAAGGCTTTAGGTAAATTCGCCCGCAATAAATGCAACCACAGTAAATTCGCCCATGGTAAATCCCCACAATTTTTTTATTTCTTAGGAACAAATAAATCGTCCTATCTAACCCAAAATTTGCGAGCTGAAAACTTTTTGTTAAGACTAAAATCCTGTTTTGACTAATCAGATCAAATACTTTGGAAGATACCCACTCCAAAATGGTCAACCCCAGAGTTTGGGGAGTTGTTCTGGATATGCATGCAAATCATGCTACCTTTATTAAAAGTAGAGGCCTAAAACGATTTGTGAAGAGCAAAACCGGTTTTGATTAACACTTTCGAAACACATGAAGTCCCCCACCCTCGAGGTGACGTCCAGCTGGATAACTTGAGTACTGCTGGAAATTTAGCTACAAAAAACCAACTTTCAATTTTCACTAACGTTCTCAGAGCACCACTTTGGATAAGGTAGAACTGTTTTTTCTGCTCAATCACAATGATCCCCCGAACTTGGGTTCACCACTTTGAAGTGGATACCTTTCCAGTGTATTGAGATTCTGGTTAGTCAAAACAGGATTTTAGTCTTATGGCTCATTTATAAACGTTGTCGTCGTCGTTGTCGTGGAATATTTTTTTTATACAACCCTTTTTTCGCCAACGACGACGACAACGACGACTTATTTATAAAAAATCCAACGACACGACGACGCCAAGGACAACGAAATTTTTCATTCAAGATTGGACAAATTTTGCATTTTCAATCGAGATTTCGAGGGAAAACGTGTGGAGAATATAGTTAATCCTTAAAATTCTGACTTAAAATGGAAAATTTCTCCAACTTCAAAGAAAAATTTTGTTCTCGTTGTCGTTGGCGTTGGATTTTTAAAATAGGTCGTCGTTGTCGTCGTCGTTGGCGTAAAAGTGCCCTTATAAAACATTTTTTCCAACGACGACGACAATGACAACGTTTATAAATGAGCCATTAACAAACAGTTTCAGCCGACTATAATAGCCGACACCCTGGGTTCGGTCCTTTGCACAGGAACTCGGGGTTGGGTTTAAATTGGGTCATGTTAAACTTTAATTCGAGCAACTATTAAACTTTAAAAACGACGACCTAGTACCTTAACATGACTCTATTTAGAGTTTAACCTTACCCAATTTAAACTTCAACTTTACTCTAATTAAACTTAGTCTAACTCAATTTCAACTTTTATTTCACCCGATTTAAACTTGGATCTTACCCAATTTAAACTTAAAAAAGTAAGTCGGTTACCAGGCGGAACCGAACTATTGCATCAGTGTTGCACCACCACAGCCTGACCCACTAGGCTACCATGTCGCTTTAAATGTTTGGGGTTATGCATAGACTATATACCAGTATGACTGTTTGTGCAATCCTAATTTTTATAGAGTTCTTCTACCAAAGTATTTTATTTTTTCATGTTTAGAAAGCAATTCAAGTTAAATAGCACTATAAAACAATTACTAGTGTTACTGCGTAAAAAGGGCTGTAAAAAGGGACAGGTAAAAAGAGGGCCAGTAACAGAGGCTGTGTAAGGTGGCCAGATATTTAACTGTATTTTTCATATCCTTTTCTTTCTGAGATATTTTTCGTGATACTAGTTAGTAATTGCTATTATTGTGGTTAATAATACTTAGGTACTACAGTCGAACCTCGATATGACGAAACACCTTGAGACCGCCCAACAGGCGGCGTTATATCGAGGTTTGACTGTACTGGTCATGCCCTACTTTTCATTTAATTCTTACAGCAACTGACTGAATACCGACCGAATACTACAGTTCGAATGATCGTAGTCTAAGTATGGATATCCCATTTTTCGTACTTTTTTTTGAAAAAAATTCTTTCTTATTTTGTAACAAACTTCTATAGTTTAACACGTTTGTCTGTCATCCAGCATCAGTTATATTGCATAATCCAAACCAAGTGACCGTTCATTGGTGCAAGTTTTTATTCTGTTTTTTGGTTCTAAACTTGTTTTTTGCACTCATCGAGCACTTTTAAGAAGTCTTTATAATAGTAAGAATTTTTTTTAGTTTTGTTGAATTTAACCAAATGACAGTTTTGTACCTGCAAACTATTTTTAGATTATCGGAATAGTGCACGAAAAAGATTTTGAAGCTGAAAGATAAGACAAAAATTCACCCCCGGTGGACATGCAGATTCACCACTTTAACTCTCATATGGATTTTCTTGAACAAAACATTTAACTTCCTTATTTCAATCTATGAGCCGGGGTATACATGGTCAGAAGTATACATTCATATCCAGATACCGTATAACCTCTAATAAACGGGCACCCCTGGATTCAAAAACGTGTTCTTGGCATTGTGTTTTAGCCCATGTTTTATAGTTTGATGTCGGAAAAGTTACCACCCAATTGGTAGCCAATGAGATGAGCTACAAGATGTGTGGTAACTTGCTTGAGAAAATTCTTCAAAAAACTGGTGAAAAACAGAATGCCAAAAACACGATTTTGAATTAGGGGGGGGGTCCCGTTTATCAGAGGTTATATGTGACTATGATACAAGTATAGGTTTTGGTGGAGTATATAATTCTTTCATCGAAATTTAATTTTCCTCAAGGGACGATCACACGTATAATCGTGATTCTTTACTCCTGAATAGGCACAGTAACAATTGGTTTTCAAAAAATCGATTTTTTTTTCGTTTAGGCTTAGTCCCCAAGGCGCGAAAACTAAAAATAGTCAAGAATTTTTTAGTTTAATTTGGAACTAAAACAATTCCACCATGTTTTTCAACATGGCTCTTGCAAAGAAAACCTTTATGCATTTTTAGTTTATGCATCAATTTAAACAAAAAATTTTCTTGACAATTTTAGTTTTTTTTCGCCATGAGAACCAGGGCTAAACTAGAAAAAACATCGATTTTTTGAAAACCAAGTGTTACCCTACCAGTAATCAAGAATCACGATCATACGAATGGTTGTACCTTAAGAAAAAATAAAGTTTGAGGAAAGGATTTTATATATCATGTTCACATTTCAAACTTCAATTAATTATTTCTCAAAATTTTGACTATCATGCAGGGACTATCCAACCACTTTTACATGTAACCTGGGGTGCTCTACAAGAACACAATAAAAAAATTTTTTGTCTTTTTGTCCTAGACAAAAGATCCTCAGAATGTCGTTGTAAGAGCAAACTACAGGGTGTCCCAAAAAAAACCCTACCCTTCATAGGCACCATGGAACCATTTTCAATTTTTTTGTGCACGATAAGTCATTTTGTAGCCCTGAAAATTCTCTAGCGAATGGTATATTAACATTCACTAAGTGACAATGGCATAGTGGGTTAATAGACAGAACAAATATAAAAACGGATTTTCAATCCCTGGATTTTCTGTTTTGTCGAATTGACTCGTGGCCAGAAAAAATTGATAAAGTTTTATGTGCTGTGATAACATTCTTTCACTATGTGTAGGCGCAGATCAGAAGCTGCAAAACCTATTTTGCAGAATATTTTTTGAAAAATATCAATGTTGAGTTATGGCTTTTTGAAAAAAAAAAAACCACAAATGGCCAAAAATCAATTTTTCTTATGGCTCTATCACAACTGTAAGTGTAAGTGTGAATGTAAGGTGTCTTCACAATACCGAAAACATTTACACTTACATTCACAATACGAATGTAAATGAAAATGATTGACCTATCCTCACTGTTTTTTTAACCCAACTACCAATTTTTTAAGTTTTTATAACTAGCATTGAACTCCTCGTCATCAATAAAGCACTTTTAGTACCGTATTTTCTCTAATTATAGACCCGGGTCTATAATTTTTCAACCTCCTGAAAATCGGAAAAATTTGATTTCGATCTCAAGATTTTCGGGTGCTCAACCAAAATCTAAAAAGTGGAATCAGCAGAGCTCGTGGGAGCTAAGAAAACACAAAAAAGATATTTGCAAAATTTTTCACTCTGCGCTGAGATACAGACCCTCAAAGTTGAGGGGGTCTATAATTAGAGAAAATACGGTATTCTCTGAAAATACTTGAATTCAATTTCATTTACATTTACATTCGTATTGTGAAGGGGTAAGTGTAAATGTAAATGTAAGGGGTGTTCACAATACCAAAAACATTTACACTTACATTTACACTTACAATTGTGATTAAGGCCATTAATTTTTTTCGAATTTCATGGTTTTGGGTTTGACATGGTTTTGCTGTTTTCATGAGACCATAGCTCAACATATAAATTTAAAAAAAATTATGTAAAAAGGGTTTTATAGCTTCTGATCTGCGCTACAACATGAATGCAAGAAAAAATTGCAGCGCGAAACACTCAAGCGAAATTTTGACCAGTAAAGGTGACAAAAGTGCTCGTCAAATTTTGTGAAATGACTTTATTTGTGTAAAGAGCCGGATGCTGACTTTTTGAAATAATCCGGGAAATTTTTATATACCAATCTAAATAGAAAAATAAAGAGCTACAAAATCATGTGTTTGGAATATTTTTGCAAGATAAATTTTGATATTGATAATCAACCTGAAAACACGTCAATAATTTCTTAAGTCAACAAAAACCGAAAATCCGGAGATTGAAAATCCGTTTTTTTTTATATTTGTTCTGTCTATTAACCCACTATGCCATTGTCACTTAGTGAATGTTAATATACCATTCGCTAGAGAATTTTCAGGGCTACAAAATGACTTATCGTGCACAAAAAATTGAAAATGGTCCCATGGTGCCCTTGAAGGGTAGGGTTTTTTGGGACACCCTGTAATGCCTGTGAGGAGTGCTAAGTGTGTATTGCTCAAATAATAAAAACAATTCAGAACACAATTCCGAAAACAAAAAGCTATTTGAGGGGTAGAGGCAAATTTACTGAACGGGTTAATAGACATTTTGGCTTTAAAATGTTTTAGGCGAACATTGGGGCCAACAAAATATTGAACAAAAAATAGTTGGAGATAGTATCAACATTTCAGGGTAAACAAAAATGTTGACTACAACAATCGACACTGCCAAACACTATATTCACCTAGAACTTATATCGCACAGCTCAAAAGCGATCACATACATGATGAAAATGCATATCCGCATAAATATATGCGAAAAAAAGAAGTAAAAAGTGGGTGTTAAACCTTAAATAAAGTTTAAAGTAAGACTTTACCCAATTTAAAGTTTAAATTTTATAGGAAAAATTTGACTGGACATTTTAAAGTTTAAATTGGTAAGGTTAATGTTTAAATAAACCTTAACTATACCCATTATTCACTTTTGCAGGTTAGGTCAAAGTTTAAATTAGGTCATGTTAAAGTTTAAATTGACTTTGAATCCTATTAACCTTAACATTACCCCATTTCTACCTTAACCTTACCCTATTTAAACTCAAACCCGAGTTCCTGTGCTTTTGGGTTAGATAGGATGGTTTATTTGTTTCTAAAAATAATTGTGGGCAAATTTACCTGTAGGCGAATTTACTGTGGGCGAATTTACCGTTTCCCGTATAAAGCCTTGTAAAATGGGCCATGGCAAAAAAGAAAAAAAAGCTCTATCTTGATCAAGAGTCTTTCTCGGATTCATGTCGCAGGTAAGTCTTTGCGCGCATATCTAATCCATCAAGCCACCTGCGCCCCCTCATGGGCTGGAGCAAGAAATGTTGAGAAGTCCAGTGCAACAGTGTAGAAAGTTTTCGCAAGTGCACCCTTCTCTCGCATGATCATCGACAATCAAATCTGACATTTTTTGAGACCGGTTAGCTTTCTAGTAAAACTATCCAGTTCCTGAATTTTCGGTCTCATTCATTCAAAATTTTAAGCCAAAAATTTTAAGATTTTTAAGCATAGTGAAAGCATTTTTAAGTCCGTCCTAATATACGCAGGCCTACTCTTACCTGAGCCTGAAAAACACTCGAAAAAACAAAAGGGAAGGCAAAAATGGGAAGGCGAAAATGGCCCCGATTCTTTAATAGAGCTGACTTTTTCGAGGCCGATTATTTTTTTTGGAAAGATTGATTTATTAGGTCTTTTCAATACAACGTAAAATACGCAAAATATTTACAGGCATTGGTACTACCAGTATCAGTATCAAATAATTTCTCATAATTTGAACCAAATAGCATTGATATCGAGCTCTTGGTTAAGTTGCTCAGCGCTGATACCATCAGACAGAACTCCATCCTCCTCTTCAGCCCTCCAATTTTTTTGCAATCCCACAAAAGCGGCTTCCTGTAGAGTGGCATTCTCAAGAACATGGTCAAGCAATAGTTGGCATAGAACTTGTAGAGCATGCCTTTGTGCAAATAGATCTCACTCTGTTGGACGCATCTGTCTTGGTCTATCTGAACCAGACTTCGGGGGACTGGGTTAGATTGCTTCATCTTATTCAATCTAAAACTAAATAATTATCCGAGTTAATAATAGCATCAAATTTACCCAAAAGTCTTGGTCGAATGCAGAGTTCAATGTCGTAGATGTAGAAAAAGGTATTAGAGCAAGTAAATTTTGGCTCCATAACCAACTGTAGACTCTGTGGTGATTGTCTGACCAGATTCAAATTGTGGGACTTAGATTTTCTCATCTAAAACGAATTCTTTATATCGGAAATAAAGCTGGTACATGTTCATTTGACCAGTCATTTATTAAAAATGACCTTCATATAAATTCTAGCTAAAAAAATTGTTTAATTTAACTTTGTTATGTGACAACCTGAAGATCAGTTAGAGACCAAGTAAACCACGCGGTGGTTGAGATCTATTTTTGTTAACTTTTGAGTAATTTGACTATTATTTGAAGGGTTAAGCTTATACTAGATCAAAATACAGTCATGCCTTGATTTAGAGTATACCTAGTTTCTGTCGCCAGGTAGTAAATTGTTTACACTAAATTTAGACTTGTATCAGACTGTATCGACTTTTCATTTAGGAGTGCTAAATGACTGGTCATCTAAAGAGTCCAAAGCCGCTATTTCAAAGACTTACTCTCTTAGATGCCTTCCTTTTCGGCAGGTAAGCAAGTGAAAGCTGAGTGCCGATATTGTAGACCACAAGTATGTCATTCACAAGCCAACACCATTCATCAAAAGAATTGTCCAAGGCTTGGATGGAATAATCAAACGGTTCATATCTGCTAGGGAATTTGTGCTCTGAAGAAATCATGCTAAATGTATTGCAGTCCTAAATACTAATACTATCAATCTGTGTCCGCCCATCAAAGTTACTCCACTTACCAAGTCAACACTAATTTCAATCGAGTGAAAGTAGCCGGTGTGTTCGTAGAAATCATTCCAGCTATCCTCCTTGCACTCCCATCCAATCACGTTGGAATCGTGCAGAATCAAAGAGTTCTGGCTGACCATCCGCAACCTGCTTGCCCTACAACCAGTGCACACCTCCCAAGCTCCACTTTCTGAAGTCTGCAGCTGGTCAATTTTGAAGGTGTATATTCTCCAGAACTAGCTTTGATCCGGAACATCCACTGGTGGGGAGACTGGTCTGTGTCCTAAATTTTTCAAATGAATCATTTTAATTCTATTAAATTACTCACATATTTGCCATATGCAAAAGCCCAAATGAACTGGTTTGAAGGATCGAGCGTGTAGACTGCTTTGGAACTGTTGAATTCATGACAATTGCCGGAATTGCGAGAACATACATTGTGAGAGAGGAAAGGAATGGCTGCAAACACCTGGAATTCATCAGCTCCACAAAAGGTTCGACTGAGCACGCGCAATTGTCCTTGGCTGTTGGATGATTCTGACAGGTAGGAAGGGAGCAGGTCACTGGCCACAAGAAGCTTGCAATCCACTACTCCAATTATAAACTGCTCGGAATGAGCTTCTAGTTCTTGAGACTTGACCGCTAGCGATGACATGTTTGATTCTGCTGATTGAACAACTAAATGCAAAAAATAAATACACAACATTTTTAGGAGGAAGACATGTTGCTAGAAAGAATCCAAATACAGTTCAGTCTTGATTGAACTCCGCGACCAGCTATCGGTGTTCTTATATAAAAGGTGAATATTGTAAGGTTTTTTGTCGGCTGATCAAATAGAATTTATGCGGACTTATCTCGAGAGTCAACTGTAACTGAACTATGGTCAGAAATGCGTAGTTTACGGACAGTGAATAGCAAATCTTATCCTTGGATGATTAGATTGGTTAAACTGATACAGTCGAACCTCTCTATAACATAACTCTATATAGCATAACTCAGATATCAGTTTGGTTAGTCTGATTGAAATAAAGCCAAAGTGAACCTCTATATAACATAACTTTTACATCTATATAACGTAAAACTCCCTATAACATAAATTTTTTTCTGGCTCTTGCCGAATAAACGCCCCTCTATATAACATAAATCCATTAAATTTCTCAAAAAATCAGTTAATTTCTCTAAAAAGTCAGATTTATTCAGTCTATATAAGAAATTTTTTTACATTAAGGTGGTGAGGAATAAAAAATTACCATTTTCTTTCGAACCTATTGTTTTGGATGGTTAATTTATTTTCGGGATGGCTAATTTATATAACATAACATCTATATAACATAATTTTTGGCGGTCCTTGAATTATGTTATATAGAGGTCGACTGTAGGTGATCGTTTTTTGTAAGAACTTACCTATGTTCAATTAGACGGACGATATGAATTGGATTATTTCTATTGATCATATACGGATAACACTTTGCGTCCACGACTGCTGGTCATCTATGGAGATGATGACATTCCCCTTGTCAAATTTAGGGTTAGGGCATTCACTCCAAATTATTAGCAAGTTAGAAAAAGTAAGTACCAAGCCAAACCAATAGCCAAATTAGCACCAAGTTGAAGATCTATCACAATATAGCGACACGGACATTTCAACGCCAGGACACTCATCCCAGGACATTTCTCCCCTTAAGACACTTCACCCCGGGCTAAAAAATTATTACATAAAATATCACATAATTTATTTTTTACCCTATATATCTTTTAGCCTATCTGTAATCGGAAAAATTTCGACAATTTTAAAACGGCTCAAATTGTTTTACCCCTCCAAATTATTCTTTTACCCCTCCAGATCATTCATTTATCCCCACCCGCCACCTAAAAATGAGTATTTCTCGGTGTTCTTATGTCGTGAATTTTCTTTCGTTTGATCATCATGTAGCCCTGAATCTCTTTTTTCTGATAAGTTATCAACTAACCCCTTGTTGTTGAAAAAAATTTGCGAAATACACGTTTTTATGAAACAACTCCTCTTTCCTAAAAACGGGTATTTCTCAAAAATTTTAATAACAAGGGTCAGTTAATAGCTTATAAGAAACTAGAGATTCAGGGCTACATGATGATTAGAAGAAAAAAAATTTACGACATAAGAACACTGAGAAATACTCATTTTACGATTTAAGGGGATAAATGAATGATTTGAAGGGGTAAAAGAATAATTTAGAGGAGGAAGTACTTAACACCCATTTTAATTTACCAAATCTCAAAAATACGATTTATGGAGCTACGAGGTCGATACTTATTTTAGTCAAAAACTGTACAACAAACAAATGATTTGTTCCTATTCAACCACAATACATTCTTCATCGGACTGGTCCTCTTCTTGCACTTCCACCATTCCGCGATGACGATGATCAATTGCAGGGATGCACTGATGTTCAAATTGGCCGTTCACTAAACCAAAGTGATAAATATTTCTTAAAGTCCGAAAAATTCACTTACTGCTATTGCGAGCAACGTATTGACTGTTGAGGGCTGTGACTACTTGGTCCACCACCAAATTTGCAGCAGAATTGATTATTCTAGGCCCGACTTGTTTCACTATTCCCACCATCCTTTCGCCAGTCGGTTCATAGTCTTTTAGAATGGGCTCACAACCTGAATAACAACTGTAAACAATACATTAGCAGAAGGCAGTCAAGAATTTACATTGTTGAAGACTCGCTCATAGCCAGCACCATAGAGATAGATAACTGCAGAAAACTTGAGCAGAGAATATCCCGGAATCAAGTAAGGCAAATTCAGCATGTTGGCCAGCGATTCCATGATCGTCATCACACCGAACACAGTCCAATACTTGGCCAGCGGGACCTGCAGATAACGTGTGTTAATAACTACAACCCCAAAAGTCGAATGATTTACCAACGGTCTAGTTTTCTCGTCTGAGGGCTTTCCACGTATGATACACCGGCAGGCTGCGCTGATTGTCGTAGAGAGAAGATCCAATAAGTAACCAAACATTGCAGCAGTTGAGAAAAGCTAAACACAAATACAGTCGAGTCTCGATATAGTGTGACTCCGATATAGTGCGAGTCGCGATATAGTGCGAATTGGCGACAGGTTTGGTTGGCCGTCAATGAAAATCAATAAACTATACCCTCGATATAGTGAGTTTCGATATAGTGCGAGTCGCGATATAATGCGACTTTTTGGCCTGTCCTCACTGGTAATCTGACCCTTGATATAGTGCGATGCATAAAAAGTTATTTTTTTTCGTCGTTTTGTGGAGAAAAAAAACTGCTGATCACGCCATTCTCAGTCACAGCGACGCCTTGGACGAATTCTTTCACCAGGAGAGAAAAAAAAAATGAAAAGCAGGGCTATTTACCGTACAACTTCCAATAGACGGGCATGCCGTCTATTTTTCAACCCTTGAAAATCGAAAAAAAAATGTTCTGATTTTGAAATTTTTAGGTGTTCAACCAAAGTCTAAAAAATAAAATCAACTAAGATCGCGGTGATTAAGAAAACGCAAAAACAGATCTGCAGAAAAATTTCCTGGCTGAGATATAGGCCCTTCAGAGTGCCCGTCTATTAGAGGGTGCCTGTCTATTGTAGGTGCCCGTCTAATAAAGGTTATACGGTAACCGATTTCTTCCATGTAGTCTGATGTTTTTGAATGTTATGTGCTTGTTGAATAAAATTTATCTACATCTCCGGCTAAAAAAGGAAAAATAGGGTAGAATAGCTTACCCTCGATATAGTGCGACTTGCACCGGTCCCCAGCGACCGCACTATATCGAGACTCGACTGTAGATATAACAGGGATACCGTATTGCTGTAATAATCGCCATGGCCGTTTATTTTTCAACCCTAAAAAATCGAAAAAAAATATTTCGATTTTGAGATTTTGGGTGCTCAACCACAATCTGAAAAGTGGAACCAGGAGGGCTCATGGTAACTAAGAAAATGCATAAAACAGATTTGAAAAATATTGACTCTGGACTGAGATATAGGTCTCTGGGGTGGCCGTTTATTAGAGAGTGGCCGTTTAATAGAGAGTGGCGATTATTAGGGCAAATACGGTAAACACAGATATCTGTCTTAAGAATGAGCATATCGGAATATTCCATTCGAATCGGGCAGTATTTAATTTTGCCCCTAATTACTGAAAAATGCTTCTAAACATAAATATGTTTTTTCTAAATGTTTGCGTTTACTTTCTAAGTTTTTCAACTATCGTGTAGCCTTTCCAGCTTTCCAACGAGCTATAAAACTCCATTGACTAATTACAGAAATGTAGGTACTTAGAAGTTTCAATGAAGTAAATCTTGTTTTTATCTAATTTTCGGCGTAGGGGCGTTAGGCCCCTTTTTTCCATTTGTGGAAAAAAGGGCCAAACGACTTACGTAAGTCGTTTGGCCCTTTTTTCCACTTTTTTAAATACGCGCCTTTTATTTATTTTTATTGTTTTTGTGCTTTTCATAATCTTGGCTCCAGGTAAATTTTCCCGCGGTGTATACTCCTTCTGGTAAATTTCCCTACGGTGAATTCTCCCTCTGGCCGCTAAATTCCTCAGCAAAGGTTTTCAAATTAATCTGTTTTCTTTTGAAAACTCTTATCACTTAAGATGTTTTTCTATAATCCAGCATCCGTATTATTGGATGATTTATGCACCAACCCAACCAAATGGTCGTCCATTTGGTGAATTTTTTTTTCATGTGTTTGGGTTTCCGAAATCTGTTTTTTGCAGTAATTTGAGCATTCTTTAAAGGTTTGACAATAGTAAAATGCCATTTTCTAAGGTAATTTTGAGTTATGGTAAAATAGCTAAAATGACAGTTTGGAATTTACAGAGTATATTCAGATTATCAGAATAAGTGAACGTAATAGCTTCTCGAAGCCGAAAAATAAGAGAGAGAAAAAATTTACCCAGGTGGACATCCAATCCACCACTTGTACCGGATATGGACCGGACTGAGTAGACCAACCAGTTAACTCCCTCATTTCGACCTATCTGCCTAGGTATCCACTTACTAGATGTATCCATTCTTTTCCAGGTATCTTCATCCACCTAAACCATTTGAGCATTGGGTAACACTGCCTGGCTAATACTACCGAGGCATTTCCACCAGAGTACCGTTACCTAGGTAGAATAACCTGAGCACCACCTGGTTACTCTTCGGGATACGTGATTAATGCAGAACTGGGCTCCTGCAAGTCAAATTGCTGTTTTAGCATTATCAAACCGTGTTGGGACACGAGTATGGATAAGATAGAATGACTTTTCGTTAGTTTCAGCTAAATCCAAAATTTTGGTTTTTAGAGATGGATACCCATTTGGAGGAGGTACCAGGTGGTTCCTATCCACCCTGAGGCTTAATAGTCTTATAAAAATTAGTTTATGACGGTTATTCAGAAAATAATAATAAAAAAAAAACAAACTGCAAAAAACAATAAAACTAAAAAAGGCGCGTATTTAAAAAAGTGGAAAAAGGGGCCTAAAGGCTACGACCCTAATTTTTCCAACCCCTAAATTTCTACATTCTTCAAATCATTCAGTGGCGTTTGATAGCTCGATAGAAAGCTGAGGACATGACCCCTCAAAAACCGCCCACAACCAAATACCCTCCCCCCCTCCCCTCAAATATCGTAAATTTACATTTGCGGAATCCACTTTAGAGACTCCATAATTGCAGATTCCACATTTGGGGATTTTATTTGCGGATTTTGCTTTTGCGGATTTACATTTGCAGACTTTGAAAATTCACATTTTCGGATTTTCAAGTGCGGATTTTTATTTGCGGTTTACATATTGCGGATCTTTTTTTGCGTTTCAGCATTTGCGGATTTGCTTTTGCGGATTTTCACTATTTTCGAATTTTTATTTGTAAATAACAATTTTAAATTATTCTTACACATCTACAGTTAAATGCCTGAGTTAGCGGATATTTATAATTTTGAAATTTTACATTTGCGCTTTTTCAGTTAACCAAAAAAGGCTGAAAAAGGGGCAGGAGCAGCCTGTGCCAATTCAAATTGTGCAACCGCAAATTGTGCCAAAATCAAGAGCAATATTCAACGAATATTTGCCGAATATTGCTCTTGATTTTGGCACAATTTGCGGTCGCACAATTTGAATTGGCACAGGCTGCTCCTGCCCTGAAAAGGAACAAAGGAGAGAAGATACCTAAGGCATTTAAATTTAAGTTAATACTCCTTTAATCCCTAAGTGGATTGGCGCCTTACAGGCGTATGGTTAAAATTATATTAATCGTTTTGAACACTTTAAAGAGAAACTCCAGCGTACCCTCCAGTCGTTTCAGATACCCACCAGGTGGCTGAGACACTTTTAAAAAGTTTAAACACGCCAGGTGCTTGGGTACACTCCCGGCGGTTCAAGTATCCTCCAGGTGTTCTTATGCTCTTCGTGTGGTTCAGGTACCATTCAGGTATTTCAAGTACGCTAAGGGTGGTTCAGCTATAATCCAGGTGGTTCATATTAGAGTGAGTACCGAAAATCCAGACTAAATTTACCATCAGCAATAAAGAAGGAAATAAAAAACTTTTTTTAAGAAGCAAATTTAATTAGAACTATTTGTGCTTCAAAGAAAGCCAAGATTTTACACTTAAGGGTTCCCAGAGATATCCAACATGGGTTTGCAAAAATGACAGAAAATTAGGCTTGAACACGAAAATCCACCCTGAATACAGGCTAAAATCCACCATCTTTAATTGGGGCTGGGCGTGAGTCAAGGAAATTTTTTTGAAGCAAGTTTAATCATACATATTCGTGCTTAAAAAAAGCCAAGATGTTATACATTTTGCCATACGTTGTCATACGATTTTGCCCAAAAAGATTGAAGCCACGTTCACAATGAGTGTCGACCTGAGTGTGAGATTCGGCGTGTTTTAACGCGGAAGAGTTCACTCTAAGTTGCCCTGGAGAGATGTAGCCATTGATACTGTAGCCTATACGGCAGACACAAAATCAAAAAGTTTTTGCCGCGAATTTTCGGAATTCGCGGCCTTTAAATTTTGTCAGTGCCAGCACAGTGGAGGTGCGTTAGGTGAGTTAATCGTTTAGCAACTTTACTTTTGAGAGTTAATATTTCTTAAAAGGATCGTGCCCATGCGTTTCAAAAAGTCAAAAAGTAAATACGAAAAAAAGTAGTCCGAATTAATTACTGCGGAAAGTGATATTTGCCGAATCCATTTATTTTCGAAAGAACCCTACGGCTACAATGAGTCCGCATCCGGATGCGGTGCGGATGCGTAATTATGTTCACAATATACTTGCATTCCGCACCCTTGCCGCTTCCGCACCGGTTTCCGCATCCACACCGCATCCGTTTTTGTGTTCAAAATGCATCCGCACATAATATGTTTGAATAATACCGAATTTTCGTTTGTATTCATATCTTCAAAATATCGCATGTTTTCGATTAATTCTCTTATTTTCATTTATCTCTAAATTTCTTTCATCATCAGTCATATCATATCATTCTGCCAAGACACTGCTCCTTCATTCATAAAGTACTCGACAAAATTTGTTGTGACATTAATAGCTTCTAGCGTTGGTCTGTTTGCCCTTGTCCTTCTTATGTTTGCTTGCTCTAATGGCTCTGTAATTCATTTCGCCAAGATCCGTTGTCTTCACCAGCAAGACCAAAGCCGGCCATCGTGCTTGGATCGAAGTTGGCTCGTCAATTATGTAATTGTGTAGTTTATGTAGTTGTATTTAGGCAAATGAAAGAAAAGAAAAGTATCTTGAGTTCATAAAATAGGCGTCAACAGCACGGAAAAATTCGAAAAATTTGAAAATAATCCGCCTCCGCACTCCTTCCGCTGAGCCTATTGTGAACACCCTTCCGCATCGTCTTCCGCATCCGCATGCGGACCGCATTGCGAATGCGCTGTGAACAGAAAAGTGCGGATGCGGATGAAAACGGATCATTGTGGCCGTAGGATAATTCCTGCCGAGATCAAGGTGAGCCCATCGTGCTACATGATTTTGATACACGATTAAAAGTCACAAAAACTGGTTCGAAAATGAAAAAAATTCAAACAAATTTTTCAAAACAATTTTCGAACGTGAGGCTATGGTCACACTCCTTGGTCTTGGTCGATGTCAAGGCCGACTTTTTTGAACTTCTTTTGTGGCCAGAGATGATTTTTCATTGTATCATTTTATGTTTATATACCAAACAATAGCTGAGGAACTAAGCTTTCTTTTACACAAGCAACTTTTGATTTAATGACAAAAGTGCGTGTAATAATACAAAGGTTGTAGGTTGGTCGATGTCGAGGTCGATGTACCTCGACCGTGACATCGACCAACCTACAACTTTTAGACCATCCCATATATTTTTGTCACATTTTTTGAAATATTTGTATACACAAAAAAGCTTAGATCCTCAGCTATTGTTAGGTATAAAAAACTAAAAATGATACAATGAAAAATCATCTCTGGCCACAAAAGAAGTTGAAAAAAGATGACCTCGACATCGACCAAGACCAAGGAGTGTGACCAGGGGTGACTATTATTTTATCCACTTCTCTGCAATGTTTTTTTCATCGAAAATAGATTCTTAGTGTTTTTGAGACTCATTGTAAATTTGGACATACTGAAGAGTGAAAGCTCTCTGAGGAAGAGCCTAATAGAGCCCAAACCGAGCAGCTCTTAGGACACGAAAAACTACATTATGTGAGCTGGACAATTCACGGCTGCAAACAAAAAACATACGTTGTGAAAATTTCAAAATTTCGGAGATCGGCCGGGCAAGGCGTAACGTTCACGAATCTTTTAAAACTGCACCATTTTTTCTGACTGAATTCAGCCAGTTCATGTCTCTATTTTCTATTCACCGGGGCGATCCGAATACCATTTTTCTGAAAAAATCGGATTACTCAAACCAGAATATGGAGGAATTCGCGGCTTTCAAAGGGGAGTGCTAATTGAGGGGAAATAACCAATAAAAATGACCTTTTTGGTTTTCAGTTTGTAACACTTTTTTCAATGATCCTTCAAAGATTTTTTCACCAAATTCTTAGAAAAAATCTGTTCTCTTATGGAACATCTCTCTCGGTAAAAATTTACCGACCAAATTTTCGAAAATTTTGGGTCCCTTGGTCTCCCTGTGGTTTTCTTCCGGTCGAAGGTTCGACTCCATCTTGAAAAGAACATTTTTACCAGTTAATTTCAAATAAGGCAAGTCAGGTGTCTATTCTAGGCGGAACTCTTTATTTCTCCTCATACTCATCATCATCGTCCTCATAGTCTATCAATAGCGGCCTCTAGCAAATTTACAATTTCATCAGTATCATCATCAATATCTGCATACAGTATTTTCTCTAATTGCCGCCCCCTCTAAAGCTAAGTCCCCAATGGAGCTCTTTCACTCTCACTCTCACTCTGTCCACCGCAAAAATAAACGAAGTTCATTTCAGCCAGAACGGAGGCTCACCGCAGGTTCGTGCCTGCAATCATTTCAAATTGAGAGATTAGAAGTTCAAATAAAATTGAAATGAAACTCTCCAATTTCGAAAATTGGATCTCGAGATATGCTTAATTCAAAATTTGACCCGCGCCGAATCTCTGAAATGTGGATGTTTTCTTTGTTAAGTATACAGCTTTTCATTTTTATTACAGGACCCTCACACATTTCATACCATTCTACGCAAAATTGAACGAGCTTTCTTATAGTATTAGTGTATTTGGATTTTCGCATAGTTTTTATAGAAAAACATGAGATTTTACACAAAAATCAAAATTTTCGAAACAAAATTTTTTTAGAAAAAATCGGTTTTCTCAAGCTTGAAGTATAGCGCATATTTTCTTATTGCAGATTCTGAAAAAGCAACTAATTTAGACAAAATGAGAAAACACATTTTTGAAAAAGTCGCGTGATGAGACCAAATGCATGCGCACCATGTTTTCACTGCCTTTTTGAAACCTTTTTCTTTTCAGGACTTTTTTAAGAAAAATTAGTTGAAAAGTTTCAGTTACACATATTTACTTTTAGATGCAAAACCAAACGAGCTTTCAATCAATGCTATTCAAAAAAGTTTCAAAAAGTGTTGCAAGTTGCAACAACAAGTTTCCCTGTGAGACAAAAATCTTAAGAAAAAATTTTAGTTTTTGAAGGTTGAAGGTTGAGCGCATAAATTGTTATTTAATATGCAAAAATGCAAAAGACTCAGACAGACTTCCACTATTCGAGCCTGATGACTATCTGAACCCTAAACAAGTGCAATAGGTTCATGCATACTCCACCGAAATACGTCTACCGAAACATAAATTGCTTTGGTTTGAAAATATTTTATTTATTTTTCTAAAAAATTCATACTCAAAATGGTCGCCATGAGTTAGTGCTCATTTCAGTAATAAGAATTTTTAGGAAATAATAAAAAGTTTGAAGATCAAGTCAATAAAAATGGTGTTTCGCTATGTTTCGGTTAAAATCTATCGAGACATAACGAAACATCATTTTTATTGACTTCATCTTCAAACATTTTTTTCCTGAAAACTCTTATCACCGAAATGAGCACAAACTCATGGCAATCATTTTGAGTATAAAACTTTTTAGAAAAATAAATAAAATATCCAAGCCAAAGCAATTTCTGATTGTTTCGGTAGACGTGTTTCGGTGAATTATGCATGAACCTAATATAAAATTTGTGATTTACAATCCACAAGAGATGTGTTATTGTCTAGCCATGACCATACTTGCACGTTCCCCAAAAAAATAAAAAGCGCCGCAGCCTCCGCCGGGTGCTTTCAAAAATGAGCGCCTCCGCCGCCGCCGGCCTTTTGAAAATTTCGCCGCCGCCGGCGCTCCAAAGTCGCCAATATTCCCCGGCGGAGCGCCGGCGGAAGGCGGCCGCCGGCGAGCGCCGGCAGCCGTGCAAGTATGGCCATGACTTACTTAATTTCAAGCATAAATCTACTGTGGAGTAGAATGGCTGACAGGAAGAGTGATTTCCGAAAAACGTCCTGCTTTCGCTGATTTCTGTTCCAGTATATTGCCCAATCGATATTTATACAAATATGGGAAGGGCACAAAATAGGGTAAACTGAACTTCAACTCGATCATTTCCCTTTCAAACCAAACTAACACCATTGGATCATCAAATGTTTGTCTCTATATGTTCTCGCAGGCCTTAGGTAAATTTCCCCTTCTTTGATTCACTCTCTTCGAATTCTCTCTCGAGCAAATCGCCTCTCCGGTGAATTGCCCTGCGAATAAGTGGATTTTTTATTCAAACGAAATTTGATTTTGATCCACATACTGCATTTACTTTATTTCGCCTCTTTCTAATAAATGGCCCTCTTTTAAAGGGAAAGTCATTGGCTAAAAGGTATTAACGGGTGGTCTAAAAGTTCTCGCTGACTTTTCTAGCTCATTTTTAGTTAAAAGTTATTTTATATCAATAATTCAAATACATAGTTTTGTGGCGCAACTCTTTTGAATCATATATGATAGTTGACCCAAAAATGTTAGATACAGTCAAACCTCGATAAGCGGCACCCCTAGGGACCGACCTTAGGGTGCCGGTTTATCGGGTTGTCGGTTTCCTTAAAGTGTCGAGTACCTGGCCAAATCAAGTGTCGACAGGGTGCCGGTTTATCGAGGTTTGACTGTAATCCAACATTTAGCTTCCAACTCTTCTGAGGTCGGATGCCCACGCTAATAAGAGGTGGTGTCCACCAATCTAAAAAAATCCTAATAATTAAGTTCTGTATAAATTTTTCAACTTGGTTTCTATCAATACCATACCTAAAATTAAACTTTAGGCTTTCTTTTGTTAGAAACCAAGTTGAAAACCCGTACACAAGTTTAATGATTAGGAAACTTTGTTGAATTGGCGTTATTAGGGCATGCCGCTTTCAGCGCTTCAGCAAAGTCTTCCCATTATGTTGTAGCGCAGCTCAAAGCACGAAATTTATGATACAGATTTTTTCTTGTAAACCCGAGCGTTAAGATGCGGATTTTTCAAAAAAATTAATTTCTTTAAAAATGACCGAAAAACTCGGATTTCGGTCGTTTTAAAAGAAATTGATTCTTTTAAAAAGTATATATCTCAACATTCTGATTTTCAGATATTATTCTGTGAATCAGGTTTCTAGCTCTTGAATTGTGCTACAACCAGTGTTTCCAAAATGAAAAAATGAAAATTTTCTCATTTTCACTTTTTCCCTAAATGAAAATGAGAATTTTTTCATTTTCATTTGATTGAAAATTTTTCATTCTCATTGATTGAGGATGAAAATTTCTCATTTTCATCGTTTTTCTCATTTTCATTTAGGAAAACACTCGCGACAATTGGTGCGAAGATGTTCCTGATGCACTTTTGACGTCTTTGACGTTTGATCGATAAAAGCGATAAAAACCACTTGCAACTGTTCAAAATGATCTCACAATTTAGGGATTTCAATGCTAAGTTTTATGCAAGCAAGTTTTGTATAGCTTTTGAAATAACAAGAGTTGTGCTACAAAACTGTATTTTTGATTCTTTATATAAAATAACTTTGTTACTAAAAATAACGGCTGACATCGACTGAGCCTTTCAAAATTCGTTTTGTTGACACTCATCCTTTTGACAACTCAGACTTTTGACAATTCGGCTTTTTCAAATTCAAAATTTTGATTACCGTGTCGAAACAACATGTAATTATTGACAAGTCATCAGTATTATATTTGTCTTGTTGTATATTCTTACTTACTAGCAGTGTATATTCTTACTTACTGAGCACCCATATACCGTAATTCCTCTAATAAGCCGCCCCCCCCCTCTGGTTCAAAATCGTGTTTCTTGGCATTGTGTTTTTGACCCATTTTTGAAGACTTCTCTTGGCAAGTTACCCCTCAATTTGTAGCCAGTGAGATGAGCTACAAAATAAATGGTGACTTGCCTAACAGTGGTTTTCAAAACATAGGTCAAAACACAATGCCACAACCCGTTTTTGAATTTAGGGGGGGGGCGCTTATTAGAGGAATTACGGTATATCCTTTCGAATAATCTTCACTCTTACTAGATGGCCGTTTTTGACGTCTATCGTCCGTCACAAAGAATGTAAGGCATGTTCCGGCATTCGTATCACAAATATTTTTCACTATTCGTGTCGATTTATTTGAGTGGGAACTTTCAAAAGTGGGCAAAAAAGTTTAAAGTTCATTCTTTCTTCTCACCGGAGGGGTGAGGCTGGCCTATTCATTTTCCTCCTATTTAAAATTTTCTTCCTTGTAAATGAGCAAAGATCAATCTTTGAATTTTTCCAAACAAAGTCTGGGAGACTGATTAAGCCTCCAGTGAAATATGGAGCTCACCCCAAAACTAATGCTACTGATCCTCCACCCCACGATTTACCCAATTGATTCCTTATTTCTAACCTCCAAATTCCATTGACCCTAACAATGTTCTTCTCAACACCTTGACAACTATTATTCTACAACAACAATCCATTCTCAAAACCATCACTAAGCAGCTTATTCTATTAACCAGCAACTCTATGGACACAGCCACCAGTGGACAATAATACTTGTCATCTGAAGAATTGAGCGCCGCGATCTGTTGTTGTCAGTGGATTGCCGGAATTCAAAGATGATAGTGCTATTGCTCGTTTTAAGGCTGACTCTGAAACTATTGCCGATATCATGGGAGAAATTGTGTTGAAGCATTGCCCCGTGTCTACCGTCTTGGAAAATATGACCCATCTAAGTCCAGACTGCTGAAGTTAGTTTTCCTGCTTCTGTATTTGCACATGCTACAATTCGAGGACATAAAGTTCTGTGACCAGCAACAATATCATGGCCTATATTTCCGTCCTTCGCTGACTCCAGAACAAAGGAAAGCAGAATTCGAATTGCGTCAAGAAATGTCGGCTACTCAACAAAGTAAGAAAAATGAAGATCTTTAATGGAAAAATTGTGCCGGTCAACCAGGCTAAGCAGGGAACTAATTGGTCACAAGGAAATCACGGTTTATCTTTTATTACTTTTAATTCTCGCTCAATTGCAAATAAACTTAATGATTTCATTTTCTCTTAAATCAATACAGTCTACTCTCGATATAGTGCACTCTCGATATAGTGCACTCTCGATATAGTGTAACTCTCGATACAGTGTATGTTTTTTACGACTTGGTTGGTTAATTTAAAAACACAAAGAACCATACATTCGATATAGTGCACTCTCGATACAGTGTAACTCTCGATATAGTGTATATTTTTTGCGGTCCCGACAAAGAAAACAGCTCTCGATAAAGTGTATATTTTCTAATTTTATCGAAATTGCTGTCTCTAAAATGTAAATTTATCCGTTTTTTGCAATTGAGCAATAAGTACTGAAAAAGAGTAAGGTTTGATTACTTTGAACTAGAAGAAATCAGTAATGGAACTTGTCAGAATAAAAGCGCCAAATTCATTAATAAGAGGGCACGATGAGCTACAATTGAATTCTTGGATCTTTTTTGCCGAGGTTGAAAGAACCGAAAAGAATGTATGAAGGGCAGTGAAGGTGAAACAATTAAGAGAAGGTTGAGGCTTATAGAGCATTTGATTTTGCCAGTCATTATATGAAACAGCATTCTGATGATCATGCGGTGCTTAGTTTTGCCGATGCATCAGAAGAATATTTTTACGAAGAGAGGCGAAAAACAGAAACATGATAATGTAATGGCTTGTTTACGTTGTTCGAGTTAGAGTCAGAGTTCGAGTTAGAGTTCGGGTTTTGATACGTGAACACCTCTGATCTGAACTCAAACTCTAACTCGAGGGTGTTGACGTACCTCAAGTTCGAGGTCGAATTTGAAGGTGATGATGCATATAACTCAGATTCCCTTGTAGTAAACGGCCTGGAAACTGACTTTTAGTGGCTTTCGACCGCTCAGGGGCCAAATTATGAGCATCTGAGCTATATACATAAGCACGTTCAAGCGCGACCTCGAACTCTAACTCGATGTACGTGAACACCTTTGAGTTAGAGTTAGAGTTCGGATTTTTGAGTACATGAACACCTCTTACCCGAACTCCACCTCTAACTGGAACAACGTGAACAAGCCATAATGTACATCAAAATGACCAGTTACTTCTCGTCTAACCGTTAATTCATTTCTCACATGGTACCATTATTATTTTTGTCGAATAAAATATCTTTTTGATTTGGGGTTCAGGTCTTAAGGCGAAAACTCTCGATATAGTGTACAACATTGACTGCTTTGTTGGGAAACCTTCGATATAGTGTACTCTCGATATAGTGTATATTTTCCAGTCCCCGCGCACTACACTGTATCGAGAGTGGACTGTATAGCTTTTCGGTTCTATGTCTAAGTGAAACTTGGCTTACAAAAAGTTTCCTGATTCTCTTCTTTTTCCTAATGCAAACTATGTTGTTTTTCGGTCTGATCGTAATGGTAAGGGTGGTGGTGTAGCTACTATAATTTCTTCAGCATATCACTCAACTCTTGTAAAAACTAGCACTGTTCCTCCACTTGATATCTTGTGTGTCGATTTTTCTCTCCCCAGCTTAATAATGCAATAAGGCTAATTAACGTCTATATTCCTCCTTCTGTAAATTTAAAAGCCGTCGAAGAGTTTTCAAAGTTATGTCTGAGCTAATGACTGTTTCATATCCAAAAATTTTCGTGGGCGATTTTAATTTTCCTCATATAACCTGGAATCCGTCTCCACCAAAAGAAGTTGGCCTGGTTCAGCTTATCTCGAAAAAGACAAGAGGTGAAAATATTTGGACCTTTTACTCACCGATAATCCTCTTTTATTTCTAGAATCAAGTTGTATCGCCCTTTTCTAGTTCTGATCATTCAAAATCAGTTTTCAAGCTTATTTTGAGCATCACCGACAAAAACAATTCAAGGTGCTTTCGTTTAAAGAATGCTGCCTGCCGAAAATAACACTCATCTTTCCAATGTGGATTGGAGAGAACGCTTTTATTATTCACAACCAACCATCAATGGTCTCTACCAGGCATTTCAAAATGAGTCAAAAAAGGCTATTTATACTTTTGTTCCTCAAAGAACCATTGCTCCTGCTCAGTTACCAAAACATATTGTATCAATAATGAATATAGAGAAGAGTTATGGAGAGACATAAATCAACCACTGGTTTTGGAAAAACTTTGAACAAACTAGCTATTGTCTAAACAAAGAACTTTTAAAATATTTTAAAAATCGAGAAAAAAGGCTTTTAACAAATAAGACTTCGAAAGAGATTTTCAGTTACGTATCAACCAAATAAAGTCAAAAAATTGTTCCATTCCTTCACTTGTAATAGACAATAAGCACATCTTCATTCCAGAAGAAAAAGCCCAGGCTTTCTCTGAATATTTCGCCTCAGTTTTTCTCCCTCCCACTGATACATTCATCAACAGTTCTTTCTCCAACAAGGTATTGGTTATATCGACATAACTGTTGACATGGTTTACAAACACCTAATTTCTCTACCAAGTAAAGTTAATACATCGCCTGATGGAATACCTTACATCTTTCTCAAAAATAGCGCTGAATTTCTAACGAAACCATCACGGAAATCTTTAGGTACTCTATGATGAGTGGTACTATTCCATATATTTGGAAGATGTCCTATGTTCACCCTATTTTCAAAAAAGGAGATAAACACGATCCCTCAAGCTACCGTCCTATAAGTCTGACATGTTCATTATCTAAATTTTGGAGAAAATCGTTCATGAAAATTACTAGCATTCCTCTTATCTCGCAATTTAATCCAAAATTCCAACATGGTTTTTTAAATAAGAGGTCTGTTAACTCACAAATGATTGAGGTGTTTGACGATTGGTCAAATCAATAGAAGAAAATAAGTGTACTGACGTTTGTTATTTTGACATTTCAAAAGCCTTTGACACATCTCACACTCTATTCTTCTCAGAAAATTGCAAAAAGCTGGTGTATATGGAGCATTGTTGAAATGGATCAGAAATTTTGTTTCAAGGTACTTTATGGTAAAATTCAAGATTCGTTTCTCAACCAACCCTTCAAACAAGTGGTGTTCCTCAAGGATCTGTATTGGGCCCTCTACTTTTTATTTTCTACTTTTCTGAGTTTCATCGTCTTGTCAAGTCTCAGGAGTGCAGCTAAAGCTATATGCCGACGATTTGAAAGCTTATGTTAGCTTTGATAGAGAGACTTATCCCAAAAACTGCAAGTTTTCATACAAGAATTTTTCGAATGGTGTTGTGAAAATGAGCTAAAATATCCCTGAAAAGTGCCAAGTTTTACACCTTGGCAAAAAGAACCCTCACCATATATATTATCTGAATGCCAATCAAATAGCTCCTGTTAAAATTCAATTAAAGATTTGGGCATAGTTCGGCTCTAGTAACAATACGTTTCCATTTTTTGCCTTGGTCCCCCTGTTGTTTTTTATTGAAAAACAACTTGGTCCTCCCTGTCCATTATGTTTTGTTATTATGGTGATTGCAGTGATGATGGTGATTGTGGTTAACATAATCACCTTAACCATGATCACTTCAAAACAACAGGGGGCCAAGCTGTTTTTCAATAAAAAACAACAGGGGGGACCAAGTCAAAAATGGAAACGTATTGTTTACTAGAGCCATAGTTCTTACCCAAACTTAAAATGGAATGCCCACTTAGAAACCTATGCAAATCTGCTTACTCTCGCCTATTCACTCTTTTAAGGCTGTTCGCTCGACTGATTACAAGTTCCTAGTACAACTATACATGACATATGTAAGACCATAATTGAAACTTCTTCTGTGGTGTATAATCCTTATTTAAAAAAAGATATAAGAAAATAGAGCGGATCCAGAAAATTGCCCTTAATCAAATATACTTCAGATCACTTAGGAATAAATATCCTGACAAACCTCATTATGAAAAGCTCTTAAAATTATTCAAAATGGAAACTCTTCAAAAAGACGACTTAAAGCTGACCTTGTTTTCTATCACAAAATAGTATTGAAAAAAATTGATATTAATCTAAATATCCCTCTCTTCAGTCATCCTATAACTTCCGAAACATAAAGCTAGTGTACCCTTTTCCAAATCAGATTTCCGATTCCACTCTTTCTTTGTTCGGACACCTAAAATTTATTATGCTCTTCCAGCTGAAATTGTTGCTTCTCCTACAATAACGCTTTTCAGGAAAAAACTCAAAGAATGTGATCTAAATGATTTTGTATTGTAATTATTTTAAAGAAATATGTATTGTTTTCGTCGCGTACTTGTTGCGTAAACAATAATAAATAAAATAATTGGGCGCGTCGTAACCAAAAAGGGTGAGGCATTTTAGGTCAATTTTAGATTCCTTTGAAGGGTGGGGGCCACTTCATGATCACAGGTTTAAATCTTGGGGGTAGCATGTATTATTATTATTTGTGGTTAAGGTATACATCATTATTTCGTGGTTAACGGTCCTATAGTCGTGAAGGGATCACTACATTTTCGGACCTTTCCCTACACTTTTGCACAAATCAAGTTATTATTGTAAGTTCTACATCAACCAACACGTTTATTCAAACAAACACTTAACAATAACATATAACAATTTCGTTCAAATTTTACATTTCCTATCTATTCGCACTTGGTTCAATCCTCCTGTTGGTAATGGCCGAGAGGCTGGATGGTTCTGATGAGCTCTTTTTCTGCGGATATTCGGACTTTGGCTGATACCTACATGTTTTATACTGGCTGAGTGAGCTGCGGCACTTGCTGTTCTTACGATGCTGAAATGAGACATGCAATGCAATTATAAATCAATATCATACCATTTGCTGAGATTGTAAAGCGACCAAATGTTCCAGCGATTCGAAAAAGCTGCTTGCGCAATTCTCATCAGGCTTATATTCACACTTGTCGTATCATAATCGGTTACGGCTTGCTGCAGCAGCGTTCTTGTCTTGACCTGTTCTTGACTTGCTCTCTCGATTCGGATTTTCCTGGTCGTAGAAAACGCGGTTAGGACTAGCGACTAGTACGATTCTTCGGATTTCTCTGCCATGAAGACTGCCACTGCTGGAATGAAAAGGGGCATTACTTTTTTTTGCCGCAAATATACTTTTTTTGCCGCAAATTTTCACTTTTCTGCCGCAAATTTGCTTCTGCCGCAAATATACTTCTTTTTGCCGCAAATTTTCACTTTTCTGCCGCAGATTTTCACTTTTTTGCGCAAATATACACTTTTCTGCCGCAAATTTTCACTTTTCTGCCGCAGATTTGCTTCTGCTGCAAATTTTCTTCATATATATGGAGGCCTTGTTAGTGGTCTTGGATGTGATATTGAGTTTGCTTCGATATTGACGGAATAACTTGGGAGCCCTGCTTGAAAATTACATACCGCGTAACTTTTTTCAATCCCTCACCAATAACAATAATAATCCTCTTACTCATTTTATCAGCTACCATTTTAGTGTTAAGGCCGTTCCTTTTTAACACTTTCTGAATTTTTCAGGGGTTGAACATCAATTCTCCATGGTGTATTGGTAGAGGTTATAGGGTATGTCAATAAAAATTATCTCTTACAACTACTAGACTGCTTTTGCCCAAAGCTACAGAAAAGCATTTCTGATGTTTATTTGAAAAGCCAACGACATTAACAAAACGGAGAATTTATCATAACAAAAACGAATTTTAACTAAATGACAGGGCTCTGGATGCTAATTTTGACGGCCCATTTTCTTTTTCTCTGAAGCAGATTCTCATTTACAAACTTCGCAGTAGACGAAGCCAGTTGAAGCAGAGCGACATCCTTCGAAATAGTTTCACGGACAGGGTCCATAACTTTTGGCTGCAACTTCTTCTTCAAGTTCATTTTCACATGCGCATAGCACATAGCTCGCTTAATCAGCATCCAGACGTTCTTCGCTGCTAAAAATGCTATGAGCAAAAAACAAAATCAAAATTAGCAACCTGCGGAAATCGTTGTGTCTCCGTCACCCATAATAATTGACAATAATTGACGATGCGAATGCGCAGACGAAACTTTTGTCGTCATCCTCTTCAGGAACTCTTGAATTTGCTTCGGCATAGGTTTTTAGCTCAGATCTCTCGTATGCGGACTTAATTGAATAAATATGCGCAAAATTATGAATAAAAAAAATTGCTTACTTTCTCCAGTGGACTTTCTCATCCTTAAACCACTGATTGAAATCTTCTTCGTTGGCGAATTCTCTCTCACGTACATAGACCGTAGCAGCCCCTCGTTTGCTACCTGGAACACCTAGAGAACTGTGTCGTACAGTAGCTGACATTACACCTGCGGTTGCTAAAAAAGACAGATATAAAATAAAGGCATTTGACAACTGTAAAATCTCAATTTGCGGCAAAAAAGTGAAATCTGCGGCAGAAAAGTGAAAATTTGCGGCAAAAAGAAGTATATTTGCGGCAGAAGCAAATTTGAGGCAGAAAAGTGAAAATTTGCGGCAAAAAAAGTGTATATTTGCGGCAAAAGCAGATTTGCGGCAAAAAAAAGTATATTTGCGGCAAAAAAAAGTATATTTGCGGCAAAAAAAAGTAATGCCCGAATGAAAGTGCTCTTGACGCGCATGTGGGACACATACAGCTGACGCCATCCTGGAGGTCGAGTGAAAAATGTGCCGTCATACGAGCAGGAAGTACTGATCGAAAATTTCTGGAACACAATAGTTGGCAATACGTGTCAAAGACAAAATTTTAGATCCAGCATAAAATGAGACGTCATGATAACAAATTTGCTTCTTCCAGGGCCAGAGTCAAAGTAAACGAAACGTGAATTATCATTGTGTAGCTTCCATTCTTCAGGTACCACTAGATTTTCAAGCGCTATCGAGCTACGTCGGAAAAGCTTCTAAATTTATTTGATATGCCTGTGATTGTCGTGTGAAAAATTTACGTGTTTGAATAGCCTTAATCTGTGTCCTATACTTTTGTATTCACTGCAAACCTAACTTCATCCGATGCTCCTCCCAAGGCTGCAGCTATTACATCCTTGTTTGTTGCGTAGAAATACACATAGAACATGATCATTAAAAATGATTTACCAGTGGATTCTGATCTGCCAAGTTAAGGCTCTGTCGATGATGAGAAGAACTTCCATTCGCGTCGGTTCACCCTCATGGTTATGCCCTATCACTGTTTCTCGATCATATACATGAATCTGTGAAGCGACAGCGATACTTGTCCATACGCGCTTTTGACACTTCGGCTTTGGTATCGATACATGACGTCTGTATGAAGGAGATCTTCGTAACCATCGCAAATTTCTGTGACAGCCTTTTGATAGTGCTTGCAGCCTATAACGCATTAAGAATGATACAAAACCTAGAGCGAAAAGCAATTACCAGCATATATCAAAGAGAACTGGTTCTTCCTCTCGCCCGCGACGAATCGGACCACTGCATCGTACACGGAATACGTCTGAGCATGTTCGTTACCTTCTTGCACTAGGACAGCATTAATTTCATCACCAGAATCGCCAAAGACGTCGAAATCACTTTCACTGTCGTTTGCCATATCTAAACATTAAATGTAGGTGGTAGGCAAAATCTCCTTTCAATTTAGCCGCGGTAAAAATCCCGGAAAACAGAAATTTTGAAATATATACATTTAGGTGGCGTCATTAGATAAGGAACAAACAAAGAATGTCTGCACGAATATTTCTTAACAAAAGAGAAATGAACAATATGTCGTCTGAGATAAAGAATGAATGAATCCTCGTTTGGATGAGCTAACAAAAATTTGAATAATGATTCTAATGAATCGACTTAAGACGAATTTTGAAGGTTCGAATTTGAAAAAGCCGAATTGTCAAAAGTCTGAGTTGTCAAAAGGATGAGTTTTCAACAAAATGAATTTGAAAGGCTCAGTCCGATCTCAGCCAAAATAAACTATAAAAGTTGGTGGCAACTTTTGGATCACCGTTATAAGGTATAATTTATAACCTTTTTTAGTCGCTGTAATGAACGACACCCAACTCGCGCCCGTACTGACTCGCGCCCCCAACTCGCGCCGGTCCCAACTCGCGCCCCCCAACTCGCGCCGTTCCAACTCGCGCCCCCCAACTCGCGCCGGTCCCAACTCGCGCCTCCAACTCGCGCCGGTCCCAACTCGCGCCCCCCAACTCGCGCCTGTCCCAACTCGCGCCACTTTTCAGCCCTCATTTTTTACATTCTCTTGTAATTGCTTTTTAAGATTGCAGCTCGAAAATATTTAGTTAAAGTGGATTCGCAACCAACACAACTATTTTTAATTGTGCTTTTTATGGGGGTTTTAACACCAAAAATACCAAGCCTTTTAGATGGCAGCAATTTCTTTTGCGTACTCACAGCGTATAGGCAGCAAAAAACTAGCAGTTACTGGTGCTGAGGATCCTGAAATGTGCTACACATGGTCAATTTTGAAGTCTGGTGTGCAAACGACTCGCTATGCTTGTACCAGGGGCCGCTCTCTTCTTGATCGATGGAAAAAGCTCGAGTTCTTTCTGGACAATTCCTTCTGCCAACAATGAGAGCCAGCGCAAGTGAAAGCTCGTGGATTGATTCAGAGCCAAGAAAAATTCAGAGCTTTTTCAAAAAACGACTGATAGAACAGGAAGGACAACATGCAACTTGATACAACTATTGACTTGATACATCAACTTGATACATTGTCGACTTGATACATCGACTTGATACACTATCGACTTGATACATCGACTTGATACACTATCGACTTGATACATCAACTTGATACATTGTCGACTTGATACATCGACTTGATACACTATCGACTTGATACATCAACTTGATACATTTTTCAAAAAGTAGTTTGCAAATTTACACGCTACTCGGTTTTTGACAACGTAGTGGTCTGATTGATGAATTGGACGACCTGCGACTCGCTACAAATTGTGACTCGCTACTGCGACTCGCTACAATTGCGACTCGCTACAGATTGAATTTTCCATTGTTATGTGGGTACAGATTGTTGTACCAGACCAATTGTTGGCCGCTTCGCGGCCAAGACCGGCACACTCCACATTGCAAGGGATAGGGGAACATGTAGTACATGTTTTTGGGTGAAATGGACAAAAAAGTTAAAGTGTAGCGAGATGCCCGAGAAGCAGCCGTGCAACATGGTGAAGATGGAGAAGGTACTCAAGAATTCCCGGAAGAGGAAGCTTACCCGAACGTCATATTCGATGCCGAGTTAAATGTTTATCGTCTTGCCTAATGTTAGTTCGATTTGTTTGTTTGCATGTTATGTTGCGTGGTTGATAAATAAAATAGCTCTTGTTCTGGCGTTTGTGCTAATGAAATTCTGTTAGGGATCGGTGGATGAAAGGACGTGATTTTTTTTTAAATGTATCAAGCTGATGTATCAAGTTGACAGTGTATCAAGTTGATGTATCAAGTCGACAGTGTATCAAGTTGATGTATCAAGTCATTGTTTGTATCAAGTTGATGTAATACCAACAGGAATCCTTTATACGTATGAAATAGAACAGCCAAAAGCTTTCCTTCTTGAACTGTAAAATTAGCCAAATTAACCAATCCTTCTCCTTTTCAATTGAAAAAATTTGCTAAGAAGTCATGGATGCAAGTTGTAATGTATAAGACCACTTTTTGTTTAGGATAAGACCATGTGATGAGGTGGATAAGAGTATCTAGCAAAATAATAAAATAAATAAATCTGAGCTATCTAAATTGAATAGTAAAAGGTTTTGAAATTAGACCTTAAAAGCGGGGCCAAAATGCGCGAGTTGGGGCGCGAGTTGGGGGCGCGAGTTCGGACAGGCGCGAGTGGGGGGGGGGGGGGGGCGCGAGTTGGGACCGGCGCGAGTTGGGAGGCGCGAGTTGGGACCGGCGCGAGTTGGGGGCGCGAGTTGGGACAGGCGCGAGTTGGGGGGCGCGAGTTGGGACTGGCGCGAGTTGGGACGCGCGAGTTGGGACTGGCGCGAGTTGGGGGCGCGAGTCAGTACGGGCGCGAGTTGGGTTTTTACCGCTGTAATAGCTTTTTTTGTTTTCGATTAAGAAACTTGCTCTGAATTATGTGAATAGTATATTTTGCCCGGGCCATTTTGGAAGCGTCGTTTTGCCCCGGGAATGTTAGCTGTATAATTTTGCTCTTAAAAGCCTAAAAAGCACCGTAAAAAGCTAATTGGGGCGTAAACGGCCTATTTTGCACGGTTTAGGGTAGAATTCTACAGCCGATATGCAAGACACAAAATGCACCGCCCAAAATATAGTTCCCCGATGGCAAAATTTTTTATTCGATCGATTATCCCGAATAATTTTTATACGCTAAAAAACGACCAAAAAGTTGTTTACTACCAATTTCCACACTAAAAAGTTCAGTTTTCAAAAAAATTCTGGTTACCAAAAGTTGACCATAGTTGACCAAAAAAGGGCCCCCGCAGGTACATAAAAATCATGACTGATTAAGCTTGTAACTCGAAGTAATGATAATGAGAAAAAATGCGCAAAAATCTAATGGGGGCGAAACGGTCGGCGGCGAAACGTCCTGGGGGCGAAACGGCCGGGGGCGAAACGATCAGGGGCGAAACGGGCTCGGGGAAAAACCTCCTGGGGGCGAAATGTCCTGATCCCAGCCCTTAATCCCTTTAAAATTCAAAAGTTGCCGATCCAAATTTTTCAAATTTTGACTAAAAAACCATGATAGCTCCCACCCCCTGTTCATCGAAATTTTTTTTTCCTAGAGCCAAAAAAACAGCCGGCTTTCTCATGAAATCGGGGACGAGTAACACGAATATGAAGTTATCTCCTCCATCTGACCACTCCCGTAAGGGGGATTGTAAACGGCAACCAAGGGCTGTATTGGGAGGAGAAGAGAATAAAAGGAGGCCACTTTTATGGCAGAACGTCAGAAATTCAAATGTTTGTATTCTTCGATTGGCTCACCATGTTTTTCAACTGGGCCGTGGCGAAAAGAGACTCTGTATGCATTTTATGGTCAAGAGTACTTCTCGAAATCATGTCTAAGGTAAGTGTGTGCGCGCATCTCTAACTCTCAAGCCTCCTGCGCCCCCGAAGGGGGCGCAGGGGGCTTGAGAGTTCGGGGGCGCAGGGGGCTTGGGGGCTTGGAGTTGAGATGCGCACACCCCATACCTTAGACACAAATCACTCGAAAGCGACTCTGAATGCATGAAAAAGCATGCATATCAGAGTTTATTTATGCGGTAAGCCACAGTATTCAAAACTATGTTCAAAACCTTGTTGTTAGTGGCCCCCTTTTATTCCCTGCCCTTCCCTATACTGCCCTTAATCCTTTTAAAATTCAAAAGGCGCCAATTCAAATTTTCAAATTCTGACTAAAACCATGATACCCACCTGTGGTTCGATAAATTTTTTTCCTAGAACCAAAAAAACAGCCGGCTTTCTCATGAAATCGGGGTCGAGAAACACGAATATGAAGTTAGCTTTTCCACCTGACCACTCCCCGCGGGAGGGGGGGGGCAGGGAAGGGGATTGTAAACTCAAGCCCCAGTTTTTATAATACCAGTAAGAGTCTGTTGGAGCAGTAAGCCTCAGTGGGTATGGGAACGAACTAGTTCCTCCCCCAAATGGATATCGACTTTCAGAATCCGAAATTTTGGATTTAGTTAAAAGTTATTAAAATCAATGTACCCTGCGACTTTACTTGCTTAGGAATCCAAGTTCTGGAGTAGTTTCGTACCCTGTAAGATATTCAGATGCACCCAGGTTGTTGAATCTATGTACAGCTGCTCAGGCGTTAGTACAAGGGCATTGCCTAAGTATCGGTACTCAGGTGAAAGTGCTACCCAATGCTTAGGTGAGCTAGGTGGATGAAGATATTTTTAGATGAATGGATACCTAATAACTAAAATCCCGATGGATCAATGGTACTAAAGTGGAGTCAATAAAAGGTAGGTTCGAGTCCCACCGCAGGCGCTTAATTTCCCTTGCTTTGCCTATTTTAATCAAATTTTATTATCTTCACTGGCAACGGGAATTAAATAAAGCCATTTTTGCCTTAATTCGTCGCTTTTAGCATCTATTGCCGGACCGTCTTCCGTCCCGTAGAACGGCGATGGACGGCAGGCCGAAGGCCGGCAGAATTTTTTTATAGGACGGGAAGGTGGACGGACAGCATCCTTGAAATAATTTAGGACGGGACGGCGGAAGGCCGGCGAGAAAAATAAAAGTGAGGACGGCCGGCGGATGACCGGCTTAGAAACGGTATAAAGGGAATGTCTTTATAGCGTTACTACTCATTTGTGCAAATTTTTTGAAGTTACAGGTTAGAATCTCGGTGGTAGCAGAAATTATTTTTTCTTCACTGGAATAACTTTGAAGGTATCATACCCTATTAAGAATCGTGTCCTGAACACGATTTGAAATAGAAACCCAGTCCTGGAGTAGTCCTGTAAGGCCACGTATCCAATCACCGTAAATGTTCTAATAGAGCCCGCGGGGGCTTTATTTTTCAACCCTCGAAAAATCCGGAAATTGTCAATCAAAAATGGTGCTAACTCTGAAACCCTAGTCAAAAATCGAGTGGGGGGGGGCGGCTCCATTAGAGAGGGGGCTCTATTAGAACATCTACGGTAGTGGTTTCTCCTTTCACTGCCAAATTAATCTTTATTGTACAAAAAAACATAGCTGATCAAAGAAGACGACAATATATGATAAACGAATCAAGTATAATTTGTAATGTATGCAAGACAGGAATGGAGGTTTACTGAATAATGTTTACTTGAATGTGGTCAGCGATTGAATTGGACAAGGCGATGGAAGCAGAGTTTAAATCGATCTCCAAGCTAGTAAATGTTGCAGCACATTCTAGGCGAGTAAATTGCCCAGGATTAAGACAAACGCATCCTTCAACAACCTGAAAATAATCAGAACAGCAAGTCATGATTCATACTGAAAACTAAAAATGGTACCTTGATGCTTGGCTGAAACATAAAACATGAATGGTTTATGAGTTTTTTATAAAAATAGAAACCTTTAAAACAGACGGTAGAATTAGCACGTGTGGTCTTTTTGTCATCGATACCTTTTCTTTACTTTTGGTTGAGAATTTCAGATTTTTGTCAGGTGGGTAAAGCGGATAGAGAGATTGAGAGCTACAAAAGAATCATTATTAAGTTAGCAACAGTGAATATCAAAAAACTATTACGAGAACATATAAGAAATTGCACGAGAGATGGAATCTTGGTTCTGATTTTCTGGTTCTTGAAACTGCAATACTTCTTGCTCAATCAAGTGATCCACTATCCCAGCTAAAAGTTCAACAAACGATTTGACTAATTATTATAAATTGGATAAAAAACTAACACGCAGAAACCGCGAAGTGAACTCCATCGATTGTAAAAATGGCTGGGTCAGCTAAAGAATTAAGAAAAATGGATAAAAAAAATTTGGAAGCACAGCTAGTACCTAATACGATTACGTTCTGAAATTTGAAGAATCAGATGTTACTCTTTTTTGATTATTATCAAAGTGAAAAGAGAAAGAAATCAAGAACGAGAAAAATAACGAGAACGCAAAAACAAGAACGCAAGAACGAGAAAAATAACGAGAACGCAAAAACGAGAACGCAAGAACGAGAAAAATAACGAGAACGCAAAAACAAGAACGCAAGAACGAGAAAAATAACGAGAACGCAAAAACGAGAACGCAAGAGAAAAATAACGAGAACGCAAAAACAAGAACGCAAGAACGAGAAAAATAACGAGAACGCAAAAACGAGAACGCAAGAACGAGAAAAATAACGAAAACGCCATAACGAGAAAAAGAAGATGGCTCAAAGTGAAAACGAGAAACAGCAAGAAAGTAAACGAAAACGATAACGTGAAAGAGAAAACTGTTCATCAAAAGTTTAGCCCACAATGCTAAATTCTTTTTTCCCACAACACACTTAAGCCCCACCCAAGTACCACTACCTGAGCACTATTACTTGGCTTGAGTTACCCTCTAGTTAGTGTGTGTGAACTCTAAGTGTTGGGTCATACAACCACAACTGTACGCATAAAACTACCCAATTCCGTCAAAAGTAGCAAAATCACGCCTATCGGTCAAAACCTGTTTCATAATTTGTCGGCAAATACAAATTAATATGAAAGGCCGCACAGAATGAGAATGAAGACGAGAAAAGCGTTCGCAATACAAAAAAGAACAAGAAAGAAAAAAGCAAAAAGGAAGAGAAATGCAGCGAATGGGAAAACAATAAAGGTGCTTTCACAATGAGTCTCGGGCTCAGTGCGCGACTTGACGTCCTTTTGGCTGTAATATTTTTTCTTGATTGAGAAAAAATTGTGTTGGTACTGTTTCGTAGCTAAGATTCAGAGCTTCAAAATGAGCTATTCACAATCAACATCTGATTGCAAAATTTTGAATAAAATCCCCAGTCGGTCACTTAGTCCGACACTTACACAAAGAGTCAGACTGGGCAATTTTTATCCGAAATTTTGCAATCATATGTTAATTTTAAATGGCTCATTTTGAGGCCCTGAATTAAAGCTGCAAAATGTTACTAACGGAATTGAAAAAATTACAGCCAAAAGGAAGCCGGGTCGCGCTATGAGTCCCAGGCTGATTGCAAAAGTACTTTCACGACAGCAAATGAGTAATAACAATAAAGACCATAAAAAGGTGAAATTTTGGAAATTCTCTAACGAAAACTAGCAAAATTATACTTTTAGTCAAATCTCGTGAACACTAAATTTTGTCCCTTTCTCGTTCTCTTTCTTTCTTCATTCTGACGTAGTATAAAGTAAACTTACGTGCGCTAGACAATCATCAGGCACATCATAAGGAGGCGTTGGAAACACATCGACAGCATTGACGTCTAAAAAACACGTATTTTTTTCACCTCCTCGTATCAGATTTACACCTTACCACAGTGGCTCGGAATAACAATAATGCGAAGTTTTTGCTTTGAAACCGCATCTGATAATCCTTTAATGAATAGGCGAAAAAGTCTTTTGACTGACATTGCACCAGATGGCTGATCATTTTCTTGTAACAATGGCCCGATCTGAATGGTTAGCAGTGAATAAGATGCATTTTTTAAATAGGAAATATTACGATAATCAAAGTATCGGCATTCCATCTAACCGCATGATCCACTAACTTAACAGGATAAACTTCGCCGTCTTTCAGTATGAACGGGCCGACTGCGACGACTATCCGAATCCGAGCTAAATTAAAGACATTGAAAAAAATCACAAGCATTTCTATAGATTGGTAGTCTTACATGTCTGACTCTTACGACACAAGCTTGGAGGAATCGATTCTGGTAACTTGATGATCTCCTTAACGACAAACGTCTGTTTCTCATCGTAATTGCCTCGCACGGTAATTGGCTTAAAGTATAGCTTAGATCAGCTGTTAGAAAAAAGATCACTAAGACTACCATGCCAGGAAATAGCGCAGCACTGACCACAGACTCGAAATCTAGCGGAATATTTGTAGGACTTTTATAGAGGCCAGAATTTCGAAAACACAGTTTGCATTCATCAGTAGCGATTATATTCCAGAAATAGTAATAAGAGGGCCATTGTTCTGAAAAATGAAAATTCAGTCATCAAATAGGACACAAATATCCATCAAAAGCGATTATGAGTAACAAGCAATACCTGTCGTTTGCTAGTTTCTGCAGCTTCTAGGAACATCTCTGAAAATAAAACAATGCATACATCTTTAACGAATTTTTTTCTTACCAGGATAATTATACGCCCCAATTTCATGATCAGCCCCGATTTCGTGATCGGAAAACCAGCTATTCTTGCAGTCTGTAAGCAGCTCGAAGGATGTAAGTGTTTCCAATACCGCTGTTTCATTGCTCTCAGAAAACGAAGCACCGACATATAAGACTATTCTAAACATGTGTATATTATTGTACTTGCTCAATTAATCAGCGCTTCTCAGTGTATTAGCCCCTTTTTTAATAAAAGCGATATATCATTATTGTGTTGTCGGTATACCCAACCCACACTTAAGCGAATCACGAGTGTTTCTTTGATGTAAACAGCTATCAGTTTCTCTGCTGAACAAGTACATACTAAAAATAAACGCCAGATTATTGCATTCAGTTTTCGTAAAAGTACAGAGGGCGTATCAAATTTTGGCATTGGATGAGCAGAATCCAAGATACACCTTTTAAACTTGGGAGTGTGATTCAATTAGAATGGTGTTTCAAGAGTAATTTTTGGCGTATTGCTTTAGTCTCACTACTCATACTTCGCTTAAGTGTGGATTGTCAACAAATTGTAAAGGCACGTTCACAATGAGTGTCGACCTGAGTGTGAGATTTGGGGTGTTTTTAACGCGGGAAGAGCTGTACTTTTTTTTTCTTGACCAAAACTTTTTTTCTGTTGGTATCATTTTGTAGCTAAAATTCAGGGCTTCAAAATGAGGTATTGACAAGCCACATCTATAAATGAAAAATTTGGGTAAAGTGCTTAGGTCCGAACTCAGGTCGACACTCGGGTCGACACTCACAGAGTGTGGGCCTGAGTGTCGACCTGAGTGCGGACCTAAGCATTTTCACCCCAATTTTTCATTTCAGATATGGCTTGTCAATACCTCATTTTGAAGCCCTGAATTTTAGCTACAAAATGATACCAACAGAAAAAAAGTTTTGGTCAAGACAAAAAAGTACAGCTCTTCCCGCGTTAAAAGAACGCTTGGGTCGACACTTTTATGTGAACGTACCTTAAGTATGAAAATCATTCAATCAATAGCTTACGGTATCATAGGCATGTCTTCAAGTTGGCAAGCGGGATAAAATGATTGATTTAAATCTTCTTTGCTGACCTCAGGCATTGTGATCTCCAGTTGACTAGATCTAAACCGGGATATTTCGGTGAAATCCGCGATACCTTTTAACTTCTAAATTTTGATCAAAATCAACAATTTCAGGTTATTGGAAACGGCCTTTCAGGACAGGGACTGAGACTTTCCTCAGAGCACTTTAAGTAATTGAAGTTATTTTTTTGCCGGATCTACTCAAAACTGCAATAACTTCTTGTCACAATTTTGCCCTGATCTCAATTATCTTGTTAAAAATAAAGACCTTCCAGAAACTTGTACTTTACAAAATTGTTTCAAAAGTTATGTCATAACCATTACAAACTGATGTTTGACCGGAAATTTTTGTCCAGAAATTTTTTTAATGTACCTTTGAGCAATATTCACAGACTTCTTTAGGCTTGGCTTGAGCACTGCTTGTTTTTTCAACTGCAAAAAATGTTTTGTTGAGAAAATGAAGCGCTAGAGCCTTACGAAATTTCTGAATTCATTAAGAGCGTTGACGTAGATCTTTTTTCTCCTTCGGGTATTCAGGAAAGAGATTGCTTTAGAGACCATATCATTCTCTGTTATCTTGTACAACACACTTATTCGATTCACTGAAAAAATATTGGCGAAAATTCATTAAATAACTTAGCAAAACCGTTCGGATAAAACTGGTCAAGTTGTTGAAAAAATCTTACAAGTATTCATTATTTCTTCAGCGCGATCTTCGTCCAAAGAAAGGTTTGCTTCTTCGAGCCTCTCCTTGAACCATTGAATGCCTAAAAACGTTGAATAATGATATATACGGTAAAAGACTGAAACCCGTGACCAGCTAAAGACTCGACATCCACAAACATTGTTTAAAAAATTAAACTCACTCATAAGTCCGTAGAGCCGTGATTCGACCAAGCATAGCCGCGATTCAACCGAGCATAGCCGCGATTCAACCGAGCATAGCCGCGATTCAACCGAGCATAGCCGCGATTCAACCGAGCATAGCCTAGCATCCGAAATTTTCTTTGTAAATTCGTCAAATTTTGTTTCCAGTCTCGCGAATAACTAAAAATTATAATATTGAGCTGCGCATAATCTTTAAGGAGAGGTCTCAACCAATTTTAGTTGCCTTCTCCAACGAGACATCACAAGTTTAGAAAATTTTGATGATGTTTGAGAAAGAACTTTGCAATTATTAATAGGTACAAAGCTGGCAATATCACTTAGCATCTCTGATGGTAAGTTGAAAGAATATTGTTCAGTCAGACTTCGAATAAATAGAATGAACTTATTTAGGCAAATTTGCAACCATTTAGCAAGCATGCCTAGCGTATGTAGTTGATGATAGCAGGTAGTTGGTTTTGAGAAAGTCCTATAATCAAAGTTATGTATTATGCGAAAAATCTGAAGGAGTGCTCTATTTTAGATTTGAAAATTTTGTTTTATCTCAAATGCCCAAAAGAAACAACAAAGTTTTGTTGAATTGATCAATTAAGGTGCCATCAGAGTCTTTAAGTGGCTTTTTAAAAAGTTATTTTGTTGACTTTTAATTTTTATCGGAAACCGAATCCAAAACACACCGGTTTTCAAAAATGTCAAAAATTGAATTAAAATTTGTAGAAAAATGACTGTCAAAAAAATCTCGGTCTAAATCTCGGTCTCTCTTTTTGACCAAGAGCAGACCGAGATTTTTTTAAGCACCCACCTACGCAATCATGGAAACTTTTTTTACAAAATCTGACTATGCCAAAAGATGCAAAAATAAAAGTTAACTATAAGTTGAATAAGCAGATTTTTTATTTGGCTTCAATTTGACACCGAAAAGTCAAGCTGAAGATGAAAATCTCGGTTTTTCCATTCTGCATCTCTATTTACAATGGACCGGCCGCCATTGTCCTCAAAATCGTCATTTTTCGAAAAAACATTTTTTGAATAATTCAAAATAAAAATTCAAATTAAACTACAGTCAAACTTCGATAAACCGGCACTTTGAAAAACCGGCACCCTGTCGACACTTGATTTGGCCAGGTACTCGACACTTTAAGGAAAATGACACCCCGATAAACCGGCAGCTCGATAAACCGGCACCCTAAGGTCGGTCCCTAGGGGTGCCGGCTTATCGAGGTTTGACTGTATTCAATTTTTTATAAAAAAAATTAAAAAATTTAATTTAAATTTAAAATATTTAAAAATTTAATACTTACAGCCTGAACGTCCCTATCGGAATTTTGTGAGACTGGTTCGTAATCTTTTGGGTTCTTTGTCGAAGTCTTTTCAGGCTGATCAGTATCATCTTGGACTTGTTCGAAGATCCTATTGCGCAGCCACTGAATTTTGAGCAAGCAATTCTAAATTATCATTAGGCAATTTCTAGCAATTAGATGGCAAGAGTTAATGCTAACTTACGGTCAACAACTTGTACCAGCAAAGGAAATTTGAGTTCACGCAAAACATTGTCAAGAAATCCAAATCTGGCAGTAGTCGCATTTTAAGAGCAACTACAGGATTCTTCATTTGGCACAGAATAAGGATAGATAGCCAAGAGAAGACATAATGAACTAAAGCCAAAAATAAAACAAGAAGTTCATGATATGTAACTCACTGTTTTCCGCACATGCAGTGCGTCCATATTTCCATGAGAACCAGCAAACGGTAAAAGTCTAGAGTAACGAGGCAACTGATTTAGTAGTCAAAAAGTAACTGATTACTTACATGATTGCCGCAATAACTGAATTGTAGTAGATCGGCAATTTGATCATGTTCAGAAGAACTTCAAGCCATTCTTTCGGAGGATCAGTTACTTTGCCGCCCCCATCATATATTCCTTGGCAAGAAGTAGCCAAAAGCGAAATCAGAATACAATCTATCACTATTAGACGCAAGATCAATGGCTTGTTGTACATCATTGAAGTCTGAAATGTATAAACGTAAATGTGGAAACCAGAAATCCAGTCGGATTTTTTTAAAGAAAGCGGAAAAGCAGAAGTGAAAAAAACACAGAAAAACAAAACTAGAAAAAGAGAAAACCAACACTTATGTTAATTTTTTTTGCAAAATGTCCATACCAACTTAAAAACATGCTTGTCCAGCATAATAACGACGTGAGAGACTCAAAAATTTGATCGAAAATCATTCGCGGGAGGACATTGTGCCTATAACGGTGGCCACAACGGAGGTGCGAGGTGCGACGTCGAGGTCTTTGAGGTGATGTAGCTCCGCGAGATTTTGTCATTTTACAGATTTGGAAAGTTTTTTGGCCTATTTTTAAGGTCTGCTACTAAATAAATTTTCGTGAGGAAAAACAGAAAAGAAGTGGCTATAGCTCCTTTTCTGTTTTTCCTCACGAAAAACAGAACCTGCCTGCCCCGGCAGGGAATTGGCGCGGCAAGGATTTGTCCGTGGCCGAAAAAATACGATACAAAACCTTATTTTACTATCATCAAACCGTCTTCAGCGTGTCCGAATCAGTCCAGAAAACAGGTTTTGGAACATGAAAACGTAAAAAAGTTTTTTGATCAAAGTAGATGACTACCGTATTTCCTCTAATTAGAGCCCGTGCTCCATTAAGCTCATATGTTCTAATAAGTGCCCATGCTGGATGGAGATCGAAATATGAGCGCCCTGGGCTTTAGAGCATATGACATATTGATCGTTGTCGTAGGACCACTCTGCACTGAGATACAGATAGGTTGAATTTGAAAACCCTGAAAAATGGCTTAAAATAAGGCAAAACGGCAGTTTTTCAGGGTTTTAATCTTCAACCTATCTGTATCTCAGTGCAGAGTGGTCCTACGACACGATCAAAATGTCATTTTGTAGAGAATCATAGAGCTTTCAAAAAATGCATAAGGGCGTAAATTTTGATTTTTAAAATTTTGAGAAAAGCTCTTAATTATGTGGTCAAACAACCATTTTCCTTACATTTTATTTGATTTTGACTAGAAATCGACACTTTTATTTCTATGGTCATAACTTTTCGTATAATACCGTATTTCCTGTAATAAACGCCACCACCCCTCGTTCAAAATCGTGTTCTTGGCATTGTGTTTTTGACCCACTTTTTGAATGCTTGTCCGAGGCACATTACCCTTATTTTGTAGCCAGTGAGATGAGCTACAAAATGAGTGGTAACTTGCCTGAGAGAAGTAATCAAAAAATGGGTCAAAAACACAACGCCAAAAACACGATTTTGAATCAGGGGGGGGCGTTAATTACAGGAAATACGGTAATCCAAAAAAAAAGTTTGACCTACCAAATTGTAGCTGAGGAACAGGGCTTACAAATAGTCATTAAAAATTGACAATATATAAAAAATTAAAATCAATCAGCTTGAAAAAATAAATAGTCCGCTATCATTTGTCGGGCAAAAAAACTAAGTAATTTTGAAATGAAGGGACCAATTTCGTATTACTAATTTTTTACAAAATGTAAGTAGTCATAATTGTAGCCCTTGAATTGTTCTACATAAAAAAGTTCTACTCCGGGGGCGTAGGGGGCTTGGGGGCTTGGAGTTGAGATGCGCACACACACATACCTTAGAGACCAAACACTCGAAAAAACTCTGGATGCATAAAACAATGTGCATGCCAGAGTTTTTTATGCGGTAGGTCCCTGCAAGGAAAACTATGTTCAAGATCTTCTTCTTCTCTCGGCAATAAACGAAAATGAATATTCAAAAAAAATTCAAATCCTATCTTAAATAAAGTATTCACGTACCCTCTCCAGGTGGTTTACCTTGGTCCCCCAAGGCAAAAAGTCAAATTTTGGTCGAAAATTTTTTTTCCAAAAATGGCCTTCCGCACTTTAAAAACACGTTTTAAGTATGTTTTAATTGCTCACACATCAAAAAACACGCTTTAAGCCAGTTTTGGCTACGCGGTATAATGCACTTTAGCCAAGGACCGGAAGGCCATTCTTTCAAAAATTTTTTTTTAGTAAAAATGACCAAAACCATGATACCCACCCTATGGTTGAAAAAAAATTTGACCATTTGACGGTTTTACCATGTTTTGGTCACTGGAGATGGGCAAAAGAGCATCTAAATGCATTTTTGATCAAGAGTCTTGCTCGGAATTATGTCTAAGGTAAGTGTGTGCGCGCATCTCTAACTCTCAAGCCCCCTGTGCCCCGAAGGGGTCGCAGGAGGCTTGGTTGCTTTCGGTTGAGATGCGCACACCCACATACCTTAGACACAAATCACTCGAAAGTGACTCTGAATGCATGAAAAATGTATGCATACCAGAGTTTCTTTATGCGGTAGGCCCCAGTCAACAAAAATATGTTCAACATCTTTCTTTTTGTACAAAAGTGGCCCCTTTTTGGTCATATTGACCATGGGGTGGGGTATAGGGTATCATGGTTTTGGTCATTTTAATCAAAAAAATTTTTTTTCGAAAAATGGCCGTCCGAGGCCGGAAAACTTGTTTTTTGTATGTTTTAAGGCAAAAACACAATGAGGAGTCTGTTTGCGGATGCTAAAACAGACTACTCATTGTGAACACTTTAGCATCCTGACTCTTCATCCCGGTTTAGCATCCGCAAACAGCATCCTCACCCCAGAGTGTTCACAATGAGGAAACAGAATCTGCAAACAACACCCGCAATCTGTTTAAGCCTCCCCACTCTGTTCACAATAGAAAATGAAGAGTCTGATTAAGGATGCTGATTCTGCGGATGCTGAGTGAGTAATCAGACTCCTCAATCAGACTCCTCACTCTAAAAAATACCATAATTGGCCCTTGTTTTCTTCCTTTTCGTTCAATTTTTCTTAACTCTGTCATGTCTCGTGAGCCTGATATGCTTGTTTGAAAGTTTTTTCAAGTTCAAACACCCAAAACCAACACAAACAATTCTTAATTACCCCAACCACCTGAAATACCCAAACCATCTCTTATTGGCCAAACCATCACAAGTTGCCAAAGAACACCCAAACCACCCTAAATACTTAAAACCATCTCGAATCACGCCAAACCACCATAGTTTCCGGAAAACGATCCCAAACCACCCCAAATTAGTCCAAACCACCCAAAATCACGCCAAACCATTAAAGGCGAAAACACAATGAGGAGGCAGCATCCTCAATCAGACTCCGCAAACAGCACCCGCAGTCTGTTTTAGCCTCCACACTCTGTTCACAATGAGGATGAAACATCCGCAGTCAGCATCCGCAAACACAATTCTTATTGTGAACACTCAGAGTGCGGATGCTGCTTGAGAATACTGTTCCACAGTCTATATGATTATTGTGAAAATTTGAAGATGTTTTTTCTTAAATTTACTCACTACTTCAATCAAATTTATCTCTCAATATAAAGTTACTTTTCAGCCGACTTCAATTTGCAATGGTGGTTAAAAAATCGGAAGTTGAGAAGCGAAGTGGTGAGCTTATTGATCGCGTCGTGACTGCTCCTGCCTATACGATATGGCGAATGAGAAGTACAAGGACAATCAGTGGAAGAACAACATATGGGCTAAGATAGCCACGGATCTAGGGTTCTCAGTTATATTTTCATTGCACTTCATTGCATTTGATGTAATTTTTTCCGGTAAATTCAGATAGGCAAGAAGCAGCTGCCACATGGAAAAATCTACGTGCATATTTTAAGAAGAATCGAGCCGTCAAAAAGCCAAGTGGCAGTGCGAACGATTACACCAGGAAGTGGGTGCACTTCGACGCCATGGCTTTCGTTGTCCCATTTATCGAAGAGCGTCAAGAGCAGTCGTCAAGCCTAGCTATCAGCAGCAAAGTCAAGGAATATGAGGCCTTTTGAGTTGGTCAATCTTAAACGAAGAGACAATACCTGAAACAGCTAAGCTTAACTACTTATACGTAACAAATAAATGATAACTAACCAAGCTCTTTCTTCAAAAGATTGAAAACTTCCAAATGATTGGACGAACCTTTCTGAACCAAGCATTTAATCTGGCATGGTAGGCCTCAGCTTCGCAAGTTCTTCGAACAATGCCTGAATAAATGACAGGTGATTATTTATCTGAATGAGCAACTAACCAGGTATATATAAACTGGAATGCATCCACATAGAATGCGAGAACCTTGGACGCCGAATCATTTGACCATTGTGAATATATTCATTGAATCTAGAACATGAGCAGTAGCTGAAAATATTGTTGTCATAAATTACACTACATTTGGATAATGAGCGATAATAAGTTTACTCACTTGTTTTCAGCTGCTTAGATTTTAAAAGACGCCTCAAGATTGCTTGCTCAAAATCAAAGTTACAACCACGGTGTTTGAGTCTATGGATCAGGCCTAAAGATACTTTTTAACAATAACAAATTAAAAGATAAAGCCAAAAATTACCACCAAAAACCGCATCCACTGAAGCGTAAATCGCAGGTTCGAAATCAGATGAGATCACCTGCGGAGCCCAACTACGAAATCCAGCTATGTTGTTAATCATCCACAAAGAAATCTTTTCCATGATAACAACGTAGTCATCAGTCCTGCGACGCGTCATCAGTACATTCATTATAGAAACGAAGCTACTGAAATTTATCGATAAATTGTGAATAGTTTTTGAATACTGTATACTACTTACCATCTATTAATCCATGGAAAGAAAAGTTCTGAACACAGCCTTCGCCGCTGGTTTTGAAAGTTCCATCGAGAGCAATAACACGAGCATGAGCTAACACCTAGAGAACTGTCAGTTCATTAAGTAGACAGCTCACTAAAAATTTACCTCCATACAACCAGCTGAGGACAGAATAATATATCGCTGGTGTGGTCTTTGCCAATCTTCTATTGCTGGTCAGGACTCGTATATCACGAAAGGCGATCCGTCAGAGAGATTTCTATACGCTTCACTTAGCACAAGACTTGCAGGGTCTACCGGAATTCTGGGATAATTGTTAGCCGCCTAAAGTTGTAAAAAATTTTGCTAGAAATCTTTACTCGATATAAACATTTTACCTGACGTGCCCTCTTGACCAGCTGCGATAAATTCTTTGGCTCGATAGCATTTTTCGCTGCACTAGAGCATTTGTATCTTGAAGAGCTTTTGTGAGAATATCTTGAGGGGCGAGCTGAATGAGAGCCTTTTTACAATTTTTCTCTGAAGACCTTTCCAAATTACTTACCAGCATGTAAGATTGGCTATATCAATCGCTTTTTTGGTGAGCTCATAAACCTCGACATCAATTGGATCAGCTGGATGATTGTGTTCTTCTTGGGACTCTTCGTAATATTCTCCATCTCGCAGAACGACTCGTTTGCAGCAGTATATATCGTCTTTGTGGAATCGCTGGCACTGATAAATTTGCTTTTCTCCGCCAGGGATTGGAGTCGAATTCTTGTACCCAAAGTTAAATATGTAATCTTAATTAAACAACGCTTAAGATTGGGGAAATAGAAAGTACACTACTTACTGTTATAAACAAGAGACGCCGATGATCCCTTGAAGTGTCAGTTCTTTTGGAGTGCAACCACTTGATAACACCTCTTTGCTCTGATGGAATTGAGTAAAAGCCTTCTCTTGTCTGATTTACGTCATCGGCACAGTTTCCTCTTCTTCGTCACTGCTTATTGCATCTCAGTCAATGTCCATAGCGCTTAGAGTTCTAAGAATTGAAAATAAAGCGACAGACAATGAAAAATGAAAATGAGTGCAAAAAAGAAAAAGTACAAAATGATGTAATTTACAACCAAATCGATCAACCACATCGGAACCGGGCGTGCACTATGGCGGGGCTGTACAGTATGTAATCGTTTGGTGAGTCAACTGTTTGGCGAGTTTCATTTTGGCGAAACAATCGATTGGCGAAATGTATCTTGGTGAGACTCAAGTTGAGTCACTCAACTTGGTGAGTTTATCGTTTGGCGAAATGTATTTTGGCGAATTAATCGTTTTGGCGAAACAATCGATTGGCGACTTAACTTTTTGGCGCAGGATAACCCCACCAATTACAGTTATCTTTTCTGTTGTCATGTTTGCTGTTATTATTTTTGCCTGCGTTTAAGAGATCTGTTTAGTGGTGAATAAAGATTGCTGTCCCGTCTTATAATGGCTTTTTGTGGACGTTTCTAGAGTTTGCCACCCACTAATTCGGAAACGGGACGCTAGAGTGTTATGCTGCCTGATTTTTTCTTGAATGTTAAAGTAATTTTAACACACCCTGTAGTTCAATTGGGATGTGGGAGTATAGTTCAAGTGCTCCGTGTTAGGAAAAAAAGAAGAAGGCCATTACAGCGATGACTGTTTAATTCTCTGCCTGTTGTTAAACAATGTTTACTTGTTGTTGTCGTTGTTCGAAAATAAATGAATGTAGCCGATTATAAGGTGTGAATGTTAATAGGCGGGATAACAGATGAAAGATCGAGATGTGGTTCGGGAGGAACAGAATGTTTGGATTAAAACATTGGACACATAAGTAAAATGTAGATATATTTATAAGCGGTCATTTGTGTATCTGTTGTTTATACGGTGGAATAATGGAGTCTATGAATGGATAGTCTATATATAGACAGGTTAAATTTATGGCAAAAATTCAGTATTTCAGGGCCTCATTCAGAAAAATTCCATCGAATTTGGTGTCAACCACCTTGGAATGGGTGCCTACCCAGGTACTAATTGCAAATTGAGGTTCTAGATAGTCAAAGCAGCATTTTGGCCCAAACACACCGTGCTCAGCACACTCTTTTGGGTTGAATAATGGAGTTTGTGCAACATTAGGATAGATAAAAAAAATTCGGGCCAATTGACATGTAGACCAATTGAGCTAAAACCGGCCTGAGTTAATGGCTAAAATCTAATAGTTTATGGCCAAAATCCAACAATTTTTAGCCAAAATTCAGTATTTTTTGGCCTAATTTGAGTTTATGGCTAAAATTCAAAAGCTTACGGCCAAATTCAGTATTTTACGGCAGCTCGAGTTTACGGCCAAAATTAAATATTTTACAGCCATTTTTCACAATTCCACGGCCAATTTTAAATATTATCCAAACGTAAGTAAGCTGCAAAAAGACGTGAATCAGCTGCAAAAAGACGTAAATCAGCTGCAAAAAAAGATTTGCCCGCTCAACACTACCCAAAACAAAAATTGTAACACCATATTCGTGTTCAGCATGGTCGATTTACTTGAGAAACTGCTCTTCAATTTTTATCTATTAAAATCTACTGCCGATCAGCCTCTGGAGTGTTAAAGGGGTATACCAGCGCCTTACACCAGAAATTAAGGGACCAGCCATTTTTTTAAAATCGTCCTTGTTTTCACTTGTTTCATGTCAAATCTGATATTCAGGACCTTATCGTACTTTTAAAAAATAAACAAAAACATTCGTCGGATCCGTTTGAGCGCTTATAGAAAACAGTCAAGAGAGAAAAGATCAAATTGGACTATAAAAAAGAATTGGTATTGAAAGCATGACAAGGCTTAATTTTAGTGATGATCCTACAGGGTGGCCTAACTTTTTTCACCCACATTTCTTTGGCCATAAATTTTTTAATAGACTACCTATTTCTTGATCAACCACTCAATGAAGTTAGCGAGTCTTTTGCATTGGCGAGTTTTTTGTTGGCGATTTGGTTGTGTCCCAAATAGGATGGTACTTTTTTCTAATCAAAAATTAAATTTGTGTTGAAAAAATTTTCAAATAGGAATTTTTCGATTTTACATGAACTTTTCAGCAGTAAGAAAGTGTAGAAGAATAAAAAAAATTAAAGATTTCGAGATTTGGATCAAATAATTTTTTTGATAAAACTAAGAAAATAGTAAAAAAATTCAAGTGTGGCTATAACTGGAATGCACCCTCAAAAGTCTGAATTTTTCCCTCTAATTACTGAAATTCCCCTCTAATTTTATATTTCAATTTTTATCGGCATTTTCATTGTAACTTTTTAAGGGTTTTGCATTAGCTTGTAGCTCTGGATCTTGACTTTCGGTTCTTACGACTTATCCGCACCACCTTAATTTTTTCATGAAAAACAGCTTGGTCCCCCCTGTTGTTTTTCATGAAAAAATTAAGGTGGTGCGGATAACCCGTAATAACCCTTTCTAATAAGCTATAAAACTCTGCTGAATTATTTGAGGAACGAGGAATATTTGAGGAAAAAGTACAAAATGATGTAATTTACAACCAAATCGATCAACCACACGGTTTTGAAAAAATTGACGTTTTTTTTCAAAATTTTTAGATTCCTGTCTTCCTCAAATCATTCAGCAGAGTTTTATAGCTTATTAGAAAGTCAAGATCCAGAGGTTAGTTTCTATCCGAGTACCGAAACCTGGCTCTAGGTAAATTCATCCTCGGTAAATTCATCCTCTAATTTTGTCTTGACAGGAATAATTGAGTAAAAATATTTGTTTGTTATTTCAATGGTCCTCATTAGGGTTGTCGAATTTCGAACTTTTAATTCGAATATCGAAACTCGAAATTTTTTACGGCCGATTTTCGGCATCGGATTGGAAATCTGATTTTACAATCTATACCCAACTTTTAATTCTGAGTATAGATTGTAAAATCAGATTTGCAATCCGATGCCAAAAATCAGCCGTAAGAAAATTTCGAATTTTGAATTAAAAGTTCGAAACTCGACAACCCTAGTCCTCATCTACCTGCAGTGGCACCAGTTTACCCTCAGTGGCTCAGATATACATTCAATGATCCTGATCTTCTCTCAATGGTAAAGATGCACCCTTTATGGCTCATTTATAAACGTTGTCGTTGTCGTCGTCGTTGTCGTTGGAAAAATGTTTCATAAAGGCAATTTTACGCCAACGACAACGCCAACGACAACGACGATCTATTTATAAAAAATCCAACGACAACGCCAACGACAACGAAAATTTTTTTTCCAAATAAGACAAATTTTGCATTTTAAGTCAGAATTTCAAGGATTCACTATATTCTACACACGTTTTCACTCGAAATCTCGTCTGAGAATGCGAAATTTGTCCAATTTTGAATGAAAAATTTCGTTGTCGTTGTGTCGTCGTTGTCGTTGGCTTTGTCGTTGGATTTTTTATAAATAGGTCGTCGTTGTCGTCGTCGTCGTCGTTGGCGAAAAAAAGGGTTTTATAAAAAAAATATTCCAACGACGACGACAACGACAACGTTTATAAATGAGCCATTAAGGTTCAGATATACCCTTTACAGTATAGATCCTCCCCAAATGGTCCAGGTCGACCTTCAATAGTACCAGAGTAGGTAGGTCGTGACGTACCTAGGTTTGGGTAGGTGAGCCAGGTGCCTGAGTAGATGAGCCAGGAAAGTAAGTAGTAAAAACTTTTTAGGGTGTTTTAGGGCCATTTTTCGGTGATTTATCACATTTTTCTTGCTGGAACTTAGTAAAAAGAGTTTCTAGATGCATTTTTGATCAAGAGTCTATACTCGGAATTATGTCTAAGGTAAGTCTGTGCGCACATCTCTAACCAACCAAGCCCCATGCGCCCCCGAAGGGGGCGCAGGGGGCTTGGTGCTTGGGGTTGAAATGTGCACACACATACCTGATACACAAATCACTCGAAAATGACCCAGGATGCATAAAAACATGTGCATACCAGAGTTTCTATATGCGGTAGGCCCCAGAAAGTAAAAAGCTGTTCCAAATCTATCATTTTTACCTAGAGTTGGCTTAAAAAGGGTTTAAATTTGATCAAAAATACCCTAAAAGATCGTCTACTCCCAAGGGGTGGGTGGCGAATTTTTTTCGTGTATGCCGTAGCTGGGGTTCCTGCAAGTCAAATCGCTGTTTTTAGTATCATTAATGGCTCATTTATAAACGTTGTCGTTGTCGTCGTCGTTGTCGTTGGAATATTTTTTTTATAAAATTCTTTTTTTCGCCAACGACGACGACCTATTTATAAAAAATCCAACGACAATGCCAAGGACAACGAAATTTTTATTCAAAACTGGACAAATTTCGCATTTTCAGACGAAATTTCAAGGAAAAACGTGTGGAGAATATAGTTAATCCTTAAAATTCTGACTTAAAATGCAAAATTTGTCTTATTTGGAAAAAAAATTTTCGTTGTCGTTGGCGTTGTCGTTGGATTTTTTATAAATAGGTCGTCGTTGGCGTTGTCGTTGTCGTTGGCGAAAAAGTGCCTTTATAAAACATTTTTTCCAGCGACAACGACGACGACAACGACAACGTTTATAAATGAGCCATAAACCGTGTTCAGGATACGATTCTGGATATGTTACAATGATTTTTACTTACTTTAAAATTTGGAGTTTTGATGTGGATACCCATTTGGGGGAGGTACCAGATGGTATTCCTACCTACCCTCAGGCTTACTATTCTTATAAAAACTATTTTATGAATGTTGATTAAGAAAAAATGATGTCTGCTACCACCAGGATTGGAACCTGTAACTTTAAAGATTTGGAGGGACATGTGGAGAATACATGTTTGAGTTTGTTCTAATGTACTCTGGCCCATTCTACGCCGGTCAATACAGCCAAAGCAACCCACAACTTCACTTGAATTGCCGCTCTTTTTTCGGACTAACTGCAAAAGGCAGAAAATTGTTCAAATGAGTTTGTACTACTCTCATCGACAAAAATACATCTTGTGCCATGGAAATCTATGAGCCTAATCGTTCGGGTCATTTTCCAAAAGCCATAGCTCCTGCTTCAACAAACTTGCGTGGCATTTATTCTTCTTCATACCCTAGTACTAGCCAAAAATTAGCCAATGATCCTCTTTTCTATCCAGAACACAACCATGCTGAAGTTTTGCTTTCTTATTTTACCCAAGCTTACAAAGTGATTCCTTAGTTATTCGCAAAAGAAATATAGCTTTAATCTGTTTTCAATGTCAGGAATGCTCTTTTACCGACATAGCTGTGCGTTCTGACGGAAATGTGATCAGAAATGCTCAGCGGTATACATACATACGCTTTTAGCCAAAAACTAAATTATAAACACTTGTTTAGCGTGGTTCTCGCAGCTTTCAGCACCAACTTTGAAGCTGTTCTTAAAGGCGTGGAAAATGTAGTTGTCAATTTAGAGATTGATTCTGAAATAACTGGAGTATCACCAGAAGATCTAGCCTGTGTGGTTGACTATATGTATAAGTGAGATCGGAAAAGAACGAAAAATGCCTGAAAAGCTACTAATTTTTTCTATTTAGTGGACAGATAAAACTTCGCTCAGGCTACTCCATTATTAATTCATTAAAGTAAGTTTTATAAACTTGTCAAATTATTGTTTCAAAGGAGCATGTCCGTGCGCTACACGGAAAAGGCCAGCAGTGTTTTTTTCCACAAATTTTGTCTGGGTATTATCGTCAATGTTTTCAAAGTTTTCTAGCTTTTTAAAAGTAGCATAAGGTCATCAACATCAGATTTGATGCAAAACGAGTGAAAAATGGCATGACTCAAAAAATTTTGCTGGCCAGGAACCAGCAGTTCAGTTATTCTCGAAAAATTTTGTGAGCATTATTACCTAGTTTTTCAAACTTTTCTGCCTAGTTTCAAAAAGTAGTAAGAGCTCGTAAATATCAGATTTGATCCAAAACGAGAGGAATACGGAATGGTTTGAAAAAATTTGCAGGTCTCCGGCTTTCATCGCGGTGTAACGCACAGACATGCTTCTTTAACGGACCATGCTCACGGTGGTCTGGTGATCCCCGCTAATTCAAAAAAAATCCTAATCATGACTAAACTTAAAAATGCAGAGACATTTCAGCAAAAATCGGACAGATTTCACATTTATTTTTTTCAGTTTCCAAAGTCATATAAGAGATTTCTACCAAACTTAAGGAAGTGTGGTTCAAATAGAGAGTGTGGTGTTATTAAAGAGAATACGGTAACTTTGGGGACTGGAAATAATGTATATCCCGAAAGATTCCAAGAATAGATTGATAACCATGACATCCAAGTATCATGGTTTTTCGTTAACTTCGAGGGAGCCGTGTCTCCCCAATTTTTTAAATTGTCTCCCGCCAATTCAAAAATTTTCGCCTGATCATTGAATTTCTGTGCGGATTTTTCAACTTGGTTTCTAACAAAACAAGGCCTAGAATTTAATTTTAGATGTAGTTTTGTTAGAAACCGACTTAAAAAATCCGTGCAGAAGATCAATGATTAGGATTTTTTTAATTGGTGGGAGGCCACCAGACCACCGTAACCATGTTCCTTTAACAGAGGATCAATTTTTTAAAGGTTATATTTGTAAAATTCGTAAGATTATCGACGCGTCGATAATTATAACCAGGACATTTGAGTTAGATTAAAAAACCTATTTTTACGATGCACCTAAAAGAAATATTTTTCAGAGTCTTGGGCTGCCATTCCATAGTTCCCATGTTGTCCCGGTTCGAAAACAATGTGAATAGAGAGTTGATCATTGAAGATGCCGATCATGCCAACAGTTTCGCCTTGGCACTCCAGAAGTTCAACGTAGAAGGCAAATTCCATGATTGCACACTCAAATTCAGAGTTAGTTTTTTGAAAGTTATGGATGGGAATAATCGTTTATGCAGTCAATATTTATTTTTCAGGATACTTCAATTCATTGCCACCGCCTTGTGTTGAGTGCATTTAGTGGAGCATTTGAACAATTTTTAAGAGCTCAGACAGCTGTGAAAGTGTAACCATCGACCCTAATTCGATAGTGGATAGCAAAATCGGTATATCCAGGTGAATTGGTTTGGAATCTAAACTTTGGATTATATAGAGTGGATCAGGCAAAGAGGACATTCGTAATCGGTCCTAATTTTGGATTCACTGCTCAAAAAATCAATTTGTTTGGTATTCACGCCCTAAAAGAGAGGGAAATGGCACCCTGTCTATACCATAAACTTTGCCTTGTTTTCTCCCCCCCCCTTTCTTCACAGCCACCCTACGGCCCTACCCCTCAATGAGGGAGGGGGTGGTTTGCCTTGGTCCCCCTGTTCTTTTTTTGTCATTTTTTTAGGCTTTAGGCTTAGGTAAGGGTTGGTCAGCGCTTGTTAGGACGGACTCAAACGTATTTTAGACTCATGTTTCATACGCTGGCTTACCTTTGCCTGATCCTTAGCCTAAAAAGTTACAAAAAAACTACATGGGACCAAGGCGAAAACATAACCCTCCCCCCACTCATTGAGGGATAGGGCCCAGCCTACTTTAGGATGAACTCAAACATCTTTTTCTTCACTTTTGTGATTCGAAAAACATGCAAAAAGATTAATTACTCGAGATCGATTAGTCTGACTCAAAATTGTTCTCATTAAAATATATCCATTTTTGCGAACTGAACTAAGAAATTTTATGCCACTGTGTAGCTAATATCCTAAGCTTTCCGTTGAGGGCTCACTTACTAAAAATTGTGCAAACAAACACACATAAAACTCAAAAAACTGTTAACTCTTGCGAACTCTAAATATGAGGGTATGGGTGAACTACAAAATTTAATCTGAAATTTCAATATTTGCGTTTTTAGCCAAGACATGAGGATTATCATAGAATTCATGTACACTGGCAGACTCTGTGCCATGAAAAAGCGTTTTGTGTCACTGCGAGAAAGGTTAAGCTTATAATACCATTTGCGCCAAATTATTTTAGCTCATAAACCCATGTATTCAGTTGTCGAGCTTTGAAAGTTGATTCTTTATACCACCTATTGAGCACACAACTGGAAGCATCCACTTGCTCACTCAAGACAAGACAGGACAAGATTGTGGTCGACACTTTGCAATGCCATCCAACACCCAACTCTATGGATAGAAAAGAAAGTTCTATCACAGGTTTTTGCTTATTTTTGATGGATTGTAAACTACAGAATTTTTCAGATGTGGCCAACCCCACCGACTATTCGGCTGTTTACAATGCATTTGTGAGTAGTTTGAGATCAGTGTTGGCCACGCCTTGATTTTATCAACCGCCACATCCGCCATAAACCGGTTGATCATCCGGTTGACAGAAAATTTTCGGTTATCGACCGCCACATCAACCATTCACCGGTTGAGAAAAGTGATCAACCGGTGGTCCACCGGTGAATAAACCGGTTGATAACGCCAGTCGATTGGCCAAGACTGTTTGAGATTTGATTTTCCCTTTTTTTGAGTACCCCAATATTGTGCCTAGGTGGAAGGCCCTGCTCGTGGCAAGAAGCTATTCTGCAAAACTCTACAAAAACGGCGTCGAATGGCTGGTTGGTTTAAAATTCATAAAACTTATAACAAATTGACAAAAATGCAACTTTTGAATTTCTTACGTTTGCTCTTGGGAGTTAAGACAAATGTAATACAAAAAATTACTTATCATTTCAATTGAAATTTATTTATTTCCAACTAAGTTACGTACCTAACTGGCCAGCTCCTGGGTGATCGTTCAATCATACTACAGTCAAACCTCGGTTACCCGGCACGACAACGGACAAAAATGACTAAAAGTATTTTTTGTTGTCGCACGGAAGAAAATTTTGTTAGCCCACATTTTTATCAGGAATCGAGCTGATTTTCTCAGGACCAGTTAACATTACCGAAAGGAACTGGTCCTGAAAAAATCAGCTTGATGCGTAGTCAAAAAATGGGCTAACAAAACTTTTGTCCGCTCGGCAAAAAAGATTTTAGTCTTTTTTGTCCGGTAGCCATGCGGCACGCCTGGGGACTGGCCTCGGGTAAACAAGGTGCCGGATAACTGGAGTGTCACTTGACAGAGAATCAGCCAATCTCAGCCAAATGGAGTATATTTGAGGTGCCGAATAACCGAGGTTTAACTGTAGTTGACCACCACGGCTCACTGGTTTGATCAGTCGGCTAATTTCGGTCCTACGGTACTAAAACACTCAATTTAATTTACGGGAAGCAAGGCTTTTTTAATTTTGTTTAAAAAGTAGATTGAGACCGTATGCTAAATTAGGCGTATGTTAAATCGTTATTCGACTGTAGAAAATTTTGATCCAAATAGTTGGCTTGAACTTTTTTTGGTATAACGACAAACTTTATTTATCAGGTAAATCTAGTCTGGATCAGGATAGAATAATATTTACCAACTCATCAATTTCATTCAATGATGAAAAGGTGGGTAGCCAGTCAGAAGGCCGCTTTGTATATTTGGATGGGGTTGTGGATAATGACGACATCATTCTGGAAAGTGTAGACACCAGTGCTGAAAGGGTAATGACCAACAACTATTTTAAAAAACAAAGCCAAAAATATTTGCCTTTGTTCAGTCGCATGAAGAAAAGCCGTTCAAATGTCCCTTCTGCGAGCATAGAACCAAGGAGAAGAGTGCTGTGGAGAAGCACATTCGCTGCATCCACACCCAGGAAGCCCTTACAGATGCAAATTTTGTGAGCAGGCCTTCAAAATTCAAAGCAATCTTCAACGTCATATCAGGTTTTTCGGTTGACTGATTAAACCAAAATTTACCAATGCCTATATTTTAAATGATTGATAGCGATTTTTTCATAAAAAAGGAACTCGGCCAATAGTAGGTTGGCGATAGTGGAAATTGGGTTCTGTTAAAGGGCCATTGCCGTCTCCGACAACGGTTGTCCCCCGCCAATTCAAATTTTTTTCATAATCATTGAACTTCTGTAAGGATTTTGTAACTTGGTTTCTAAAAAACTATACCTAAAACTAAATTCTATGCCTTGTTTTGTTAAAAACCAAGCTGGGAAATCCGTACAGAAGTTGAATAATTAGGCGAAAAAATTCGAATTGGCGGGGGACAATTCAAAACAGGTGGCAATGGCCCTTTAAAACAAAAAACCCTATATATATCTCAAATGTTAGGCAAACCTAGAATTTTGACATCGTGTTTGTGTTCAGCATACTCGATGTGCTTATAAAACTGCTCTTTATAGGCCGTTGCCGTCTATGACAACGGTTGTCTCCCGCCAAATCAAAGAAATTTCCTAATCATTGAACTTCTGTACGGATTTTTGGTACTATTCCATTGTACCACCCCCCCCCCAAATAAGGACCTATTCCATTGTACCCTGCCCCCCCCCCCCAAAACCAACTTTTTTATATGCACTCAAAAACCATTTTTAAGTAATAATTTTGCTATAAAAAGGCCAGAAAAGCCATTTAAATAGGGTTCAAGGGCTGTATTGGGAGGGGAAGGGACAAAAAACACTGGAATAGCTTTGGGGGGGGGTACAATGGAATAGCGGCAGATTTTTAAGCTTGGTTTCTAACACAACCATACCTATAATTAAATTCCAGACGCTGTTTTGTTAGAAACCAAGCTGAAAGATCGGTACAGAAGTTCAAGGATTAGGGAAAAAAAATTGAATTGGCGGAGGACAATTTGAAACGGGTTGACATGATCCTTTAAATTTCAAAAAAACGTTATAATTTTAAAATTCCTCATAAGACAACAAACATTCAAATCTCGAATTTTTTCAAATTTCGTCAAAAATTTAAATGCCTGTTGTTTCAAGAGGAATTTCAAATTTGACGGTAACTTTTGATATCAAAGACAGTTTTAGCATTCATTAAAAAAAATTAAGAACTGGCGCGAAAAGAATCCAGCAAGGGTCTGAATAGAGTCATCGTATTTTCTATCTACATGCAATTATGTATTATTTTTAGGACTCACACTGGCTTCAAGCCTTATATATGCAAAAAATGTGGTATGAGTTATGCAGACAAGAAGAATATGGATGCTCACATCTACAGAGAACACCTCAAGGCTAAACCATTCCTTTGCCAAAACACCAACTGCACTTTTAGGTGTTGGAGAAAAGACAGGTTCAAAATCCATTCCGAGAAATGTGCTCTCAAAAAAGGACTAAATCAACAGTTAAATTAATTAGAGTAGGACTGTGCGTGTAATGTCAATATTAAATTTATTTTATTGTTATTCGTAAACAAAACAAGTTAAACATCAACAGGACTAGCATTTGGCAAGTGGAAAGTGGTCAAGGCATCTAAAAAACGGCTGAAATTAAGTAATACAAAAAATTAAAAAAAATGTTTTTAATTTCGATCCGATTGTAAAACCTGACGTGGTTTTAGCGGACACATGGTTGAACTTTGGATGTGTGTTTTGGACACATATTTCGACCCGTCCCCTTTTCTTTAAGGCTTAGTCTAAATTAAAAAAACTTTTCGAAAAAAACTGAATAAAGATTAAAAGTGGAATTTTCTGTTCACGACCCCCTCCCTCTACCATCTATTATACGCTTTTAAGCTGCATCAGGCATTTTCTTGCACTTTAGCGGCTTAACTTTCTCAATTTCACAAGTGCCACCCAGATGGCAATATTCGCTTATTTTACTAGTTTTGACCATTTGTGGCCCATTTTTGTTTTGCCGATTTTCGGCTTTTTTTTTTAAATTAAGAATGGATGAGGGTCGACTCGCGAAGGATTCAACTCGCGAAGGTCAACTTGCGAAGGTTTTAAAATTATCTTCTTGTATGTGAGAAAATGTGGCTCTAAATAGAACAGTTCACGGGACGGGATCCCGTCCCGCCCGCCCTAATTTGGCCCAAAATCCCGTCCCGATTATGGATGGTCAAAACACCATCTTAGCCTTGAAGGACCGTGGTTTTTGAGCGCACTGGCATGTTCAAAATTTGAATTGGCGTAAGACACTTCTCTTTCGTCTATCAGTGTAATCTTTCGAGTCGTTTCAAATTATTTGGCATTAGACGAAAGAGAACTGTCCCGCGCCGATTCAAATTTTGCACATGCCACTACGCGAAAAAACCATGGTCCTTTAACTAACCATTTTAAGCACAATATTTCAGGTTGTTAGTATTGTTTGTTTAGCCTTTAAAATAGGACGAAAAAATGGGGGGGGGGGGCGGTGTTATTTTGACTAGAAAATGGAATTTTTCGATCCTCAGTTAATTTAATTTTTTTTGACCTCTTAATTTTTTACGCCAAACGAAATTATCCCAAACCCAGCCAACAAAAAACACATCAGATCAAAATTTCAAAATAATTTTTTTTTCGTAAAAATTAGCCTTGATCTCAACCTTAGGGGCATTCTGGCAGTTTTGTAACTGCTAACAAAAATTACATTTTGTCGGTGCTCTAGTGAACATGATATTATACAAGTTTATACTTGAAATGACGCCAGAAAGCATGGCTACACTTTGAGCATAAAGTTATATATGGCTCTAAGTCGATTTGTCGGCGGTCAATTCGTCGACATTTTCGTCAATCTCAGTTTTAAAGTAATTCGATATACACTTGATATGCTCACACCCACATACCTCAGACGCAAATCACTCCAAACTGACTCTGGATGCATGAAAAAGCATGCATACCAGAGTTTCTTTATGCGGTAGGCCCCAGTCAACAAAAATATATTTAACATCTTTTTTTTTACATTAAATTGGTCTATTTTTGATCCTTTCCCACCCTAATATGGCCCTAAATCCCTTCAAAAACGGTCAAAAGAGGTATTTTGGGTGGTCTCAAAAGTCAATTTTTTATTGACTAGAACTTAAAAATAATGTCTTTTTTGAGCTTCTGATGCAATTTTAGGTCGATATAGGGTGTTTGGAAACACTTTTAAAAAAATTTCATTTGATGGGGGGGGGGGGTATACCGAAGTATCCGGTTGCGCCAAAAATACAATGAAACGTGTTTTACCCTTTATTTTCGGCCCTAAGAGGTGGTCTTCTATTAGAGACTGGCTTTTTAACAGAGACTGGCCTCCAATTCAAATAAATACGGTGGGTACTTTCGACGTTACATTCAAACCTCGATATACAGGGTGGCCCAAAAAAACGCGGCCACTTGAAAAAAAAAATTGCGTAGATAGCTCCTTGCCACTTCGATTTCCCCAGGAAAATCGCTGGCAGTGGTTAAGCTACCTAGGAGCTTTGTGGTATTTCTCTTTATCACAGCCGGCATTGTTGAGGAGGTTTCCGAGGGCTTGCCGCCCAAAATAGGAAACTGACCGGGCAAGGGGTTACACACTTCAATTTTTTAAGGTGTCCGAATTTTTTGGGCCACCCTGTAGTGACACCGTCAATATAGTGACACATTGAAGTCGGTTAGTTTGGTTTTGGCTTAAATAAAATGACTAAAGTGACACTCCAATATAGTGACACTCCAAGACCGGTCCCGAGGGGTGTCACTATATCGAGGTTTGACTGTATAACATAAGCGTTTATTCCCAGATTTTTTTTTGAAATTAACTGCGTACGAATTGAGCGAGTGGAAATAGTCCACGTCAAATGTTTTTGTGAGGCCGTCCTCGCACCTCTCACCTTCAAATATATATTTTCTAAAGACGCAAAATTTACAAAAATTTATGCCATTTTCCAAAAGAGGTTCTAGATTTACAATAAAATGTGTCAGGATTTGTTCTATTTTTTTTTGTCCCTTTATAAAACTTTAGTTTTTTTACTGAAAAATTGAAACCTGGTTGACTTTTGTTGACCGATATGGCGAATGGTTCTGTAGGATGGAAGATTATTTTGAAATATTGATTTTGTCTAGAATATGACTCTGAAGACTGGAACTCTAGATCTACGTGTAATCTAAAATGTTATTTATTTGTTAAATGTTTTATATAAATTATAAGCTGACCTGTTTGTTTTCTGCTGAATATCCTGAACAAAATGTTTTGGAAATTGTGAATTAAAAAATAATAATAAAAAGTAGAGCAAAAAGTTTTTTTCTCAATTTAAAGGAAAGTGGATTTTTTTAACTTATTGTGATTTTGAATGACACTCAAAAATAAATAAAAAATAGTCGAGTCCCACCTCAAGGACTGATCCAGTGGAACCTTCCCTTCTCAATATAACCCAAAGTCTTGTCATCCTGACTAAACATCTGTGGGTCCAGATAAGGTGAGACAATAGGCACCACTCCACTGCCCGCAAATGGCAATGCACTCAGAAACCTGCGGCGAGTATCAGCAGCGCAATCTACAACGATAACTTTTTTTAAAGCAAAAAGGGTGTGTAAAAAACAAACATGAAGCCAGGGTGGACTGCTTGATGTATTCGTGTGAACTCCTGACATAGCCACAGTGCTCCATGGAGGTGGGGAAGTGGTTGAATGCAGCATTGCCTGACCGGAAAGATTCATTGTAGCGCTCAAAAGCCTTGAACAACACCTCTGAACTGCGACTATAGACGCCGACTATGGTGCCTTTGCGCCATTCAAGCACCACAAACATGTATTGGAAGGAATATGGCTCGGACCGACTGGCTCAAAATGATTGGATTAAAAAGAGCTTTGTCTTAGTAAAGATCCACCATGAGCATCCATCCTCAACAGCAACAGTTCTGGGCTGCAAAATATTTAAAAAATACAGGGTATCGCATGAAATTCATACGAGTTTTCAACATGTAAAACGGAATTTTGCAGCTAATTCTCGTAATTTTGCAGCAAATTCTCGTAATCTTGCAGCAAATATTAGTGAATTTTGCGGAAATTCGAATTTCCGAGTCAAAAAATGACTTGGATCGCTCAGAATCCCAGCCCGGAGTGGTCAGAAGCCCTGAAAGTTGGTTTTTTGGGGTTTACTTTAAGAAGGCGAAGAAGAAGCACAAGCGTGGTCATTCCAAGCCAAAGAAGAGCAAAGGTATGTTATTATTGGTAGGGGTTACTAGTCATCTTCCAGTCGTTTTCTTCCAGGCGGCAAGGGAAGTAAGCGACGTGACAAGAATGGTTCTTCCTCTTCCAGTAACCACAGCAAGAGTGGTGGAGCGATCAAGCAGCCGAAGAAGGGCAACCATTGAGCCAACAAAAAGTATCTTCCAGTTTTCAGATGTAACTTCTATCTGATCTAGCTTCTATGTGGTAGCTATGTATATGTATACTATGTATTTTCAAGTAAAGATTAATACGGGTCTGATTTTCACTAGAGTTATCCAGATTTTGTTGTTGAGATCCGATCCCTGTTTGTATAACACCTAAGCGCCACGTTGGTGATTTTTTAACCTTTTCTCACTTGTCCGTGATAATTTTAAACAAGTAAACTCAATGTTGCGCTCAGCAATGCCTAGCTTTTTTTGGCTTAGTTGCAGGGTTCGTAATGAAAATTTTTGTAAAAAGGACATGTGGGTAAAAAAGAACATTTTGATCTTTTTTGAAGAAAAAGGGTCATTTTATCCAGTGCTTATTGCTATTTTGGAGCGAAAAAAAAAGATTTTGACTAAAAACCTCGAAAATAAAAAAGATCTTGGGTCCCGAAAAAAGGAAAAATCTTTTAAAAAGCACATACGAACCCTGCTTAGTTGGCATAATTTTTGTAAAATCTCAGAGCAAGTCTTTTCATTTTTCTGGCGTTCCAACGGGTCTTTGGATTGTATTTCCTGGTAACCACAAGTGATGTCTATTTTCGAGGACAAAGGTTTTTTTTGTGAAACCAAAAAGACTTTTTTCTGCTGCGAATATCGTTGCTGCAAAAAGACTTTTTCTTGCTGCAAATATACCTTTTTTGCTACAAATCGTCTTTTTTACTGCAAAAAATACTTTTCGCAGCAGAAAAAAGTATTTTTGGTAGCAGGAAAAGGCTTTTTCCTATTTTCGAGCACCTTTTTGAATTTATTTCTGAAGATTGGTGTAGGGCCTCCCAGAAATTAGTATAAGTTTTTTTGAAGAACATGAATTAATAACGATGAGCTAACATTCTGTCATGAAATAAAATTATGATTTGCATTTAGTGCTCTACTATTGCTTTGAAATGGTAGGCACACAACTTTAAAATGAATAGTTAAAAAACTCACCCAACCATCTGCAGTTTATGCATTTTCAGAGATCTGTATAAAGAAATATTCCTCAAAAAGAGCTGAGCTTGGCCCTTGGCACAATGTTCTTTGAAGAGAAATGTGAGGAAACGTTGTCGAAAACCTTTAAAACGCCATGTCGAACATTGATATGATCAGACTAATTCTTCAAAGTACCTGTGAGCCATCTTAAATTTACAACCAAGTAATTGACAAATTATTTTAGTGATTTTACAAAATCCTACATTTCTGTGACCGGATTTTCTCCAGAAAATGTGTATAAGCGATCATCGTCCAACATACTTCTTCCGATTTGCGAAAGTGGGATGAACATACCACTGCTTCGATCAATGGAATACATGTGGATGGTTTGATGCTGGGTGGACAGAACCGCCTAAACTTTTTCAAATAAAAATTGACCTTGAAAATTCGTGGAAATACCAGTGTTCTTTCCATCAAATAAACACCTTGGGTGACATTGATCTGGTCAAGTCAAATTTGATACGGTCTATCACTTCACATTTCTAGAATAGAAATATGGTCATGTTTTATTTTGGATTGTGGCTAAGACTCTGCCTTTAAAATGGATAATTTTCGTATTTTTAGACTATTGCGCAAAATGACAAACTTTTTAATGTCGTTTTTCCATTTGCATCGTGCAATCCTTTTTTTGACACCGTATTTGTCCAAGCTCACCCGGGTGAGTTATTTTACCAATTCTCGAAAACAACAATTTTCTCGAAAAAATCAACAAAAACAATACCTGCAGATCAATGGAATAAAAAGTTATTTCTTCAAGACTACTGGAGCTTGGGGATAAAGATTCGCTATTCTAAACGCATATTTTTTATCGTCGAACAGCCAGGAATTGGCTAGATACCTTTTGAATGCCACCAGAAATTCGCGAGCTGCTTTCAGAAACTGCAAGCGGGAAAATGTTTAGATGGGAAATTTTTGTAAATAGTATTAATAACACACCAACAACTGATGCAGAAACAATGAGGTGTTTTGAGTCGGCTGTAACCAAACAGCAATCTCTGGACAATGGACCAAAAGACAGTCGTTCAGATTGGTTGGATTGGTGCCAGAAAACCACGTTGGATCGACTGCCAAACAGCGCCTTGAAAAAATATTGTGAATTGCAATATGAAAAATACTATGATGCAAGAAGGATACCGAAAAGAGTGTGTCACTCGATATATCCTGTAATTAAATAATTTAGCCAGAATTTAAACTAAAATTTGACTCACGTGGTTCATGACTGATTGAACACCACTATAGTTAAAGATAAAAACGTCTTGAAGATGCAAACTTATTCCGATAAGTTTAGTTCCATCTAAACTTTAAAAATATTTTATGACCATTTGTTGGTAGATGAGACTTTAAGAGTAGAAAAGAAAAAATGTGGTTTATCTTTGTGTCGGCGTGTCCGTGAAATAGTTGGATAAGAGCTGATGCAGAATTCAGGTAGAAAATTTACATTTGTCTCTGAGTATTGGAGATAAACGAATCGACCGACAAATTTTCCCGTTTCAAAAACTTTGATAAAAAAATTACCTGGAGTGAATCGCAAGGGGTAAAATGGCGGTCGATTTACAGAGTGTTTTGACCTAGTCATTGGTATGCTGCTGTAAAATTCTCTGGAGCCTTTTATGAAGTGACTGCCTAAATTAAAAAAGACACAATTTTTTCAGTGTCAAATGATTGACTAACCCTGCTTCCTACGTCCAGCTCTCTTTCCCTTAGCAATTTGACCATGTGGGCTGTGGGACGGCGAGAGCTATGTCTTCTACACCACTCAACACCTAGAAAAAATTTATAAATAGCTTGGAAATTACCAACATAAGCACCCACCATAAACTTCAATTGGCATAGTTTAGATTTTTAGCTTGCAATCTACATACAGTTCTGGTCGTCTTATTTTCTGCTAGAAAGAAAGCAATATTGTACGATGCGTTAAAACATCCAATACACATTAAAACGCCATAAGCTCTTAGTAGGCTTAATAGGGACACGGACGTTTCCCGCCCAGGACTAGGTTGTCGGGTACCCGGAATTTCCGGGTACCCGAACCGAGGAACCGAACCGGAACCGAAATTTTCGGGTACCCGAACCGAACCGATACCCGAAACCCGAAACTTTCGGGTACCCGAACCGAACCGATACCCGAAACCCGAAACTTTCGGGTACCCGAACCGAACCGGAACCGAAATTTTCGGGTACCCGAACCGATATCCGAAAAAATCGAATTTACAGAAAAAGGCTTCCTGCATACACGCGGTCAACTATGAAATCGGTTACCTCACTTTTCAACATTCTTACAAACGATATCTGGAAGGACAATACTTTTTTGGCGCAAATGTTTCTTTTGCGTAATTAGATTGAAAATGTTCACCTTTTTCAAAAAGTTTAAACACCATAATGTAGCCCTGAGATTATGGTTTCCAGTGCTAGGAATTTCGAATTTCTCGTCCTTGTACTTCGTATCAAAAATTTTCGGGACCGTACTTCGTACTCGTCCTTGTACCAATTTTTTCAAATCGCTCGTACTCGTAGTACTTCTCTTTCTTTCGCTCGAACTCGTCTTCGTCCTCGCAGTACGAGGCTAAAATTGACTCGTACTCGTCTTCGTCCTCATTTTTTCTCGTCCTTTGTGTTTTCACTCGTACTTTGCTCGTACTTCATACTTAAAAGCCAAAAAGTAAGTTTTAAAAAAAAATTACACCTTTGCTTGAAGCTAGTATATCTTGTTGTTAAATTATAACAGAACACGATTTCTTCAAAGTAATTTCAAGATTTGACTTTTCATTAAAAAAAAACTACAAAATAGGTACACTGCAATTTTTCTCGCCGATTGTGAAGTGAGATCAGTGTTTTCAAAAATCACAGTCACACCTCACACCAGAAAATCACAGTGAACCTCCCAATCACACTAAAATCACACTCACACTTGATGTAAGGGTAAATCGATTATTAATACGGGCCCAGGTTGACACAAGCAAACAAATTGTTGTAAATCTTTGATCCCACTGTTTGAAATCGTGTCTCCGACTTTCGGATACCCGAACCGATACCCGAAACCCGAAATTTTCGGGTACCCGGACCGAACCGATACCCGAAACCCGAAATTTTCGGGTATCCGGACCGAACCGATACCCGAAACCCGAAATTTTCGGGTACCCGGACCGAACCGATACCCGAAACCCGGAAAAAACCGGGTTTCGGTTCCAATTACCCGAAAACGGGTACCCGAACCGACAACCCTACCCAGGACATTTCCCGCCCGGAGCCGTTTCCCGCCCGGCCGTTTCCCGCCCGACCGTTTCCCGCCCTGGGACGTTTCCCGCCCTGGACGTTTCCCGACCTGAGTATAAATTTTGAATCGGTTCAAAATAAAACAGTTTTTGCGATGCAATCGAAAAAGGCATAAGTTTTGAGTTCTGGTCAATAAAAAATTAAGTTTTGGCACTACCCAAAATTACCCATTTTGACCACTTTAAGAGGATTTAGGCTTGTTTGGGGGTGATAAAAAGGCCAATTAGAGTCCTATTTTGTTTAAAAAGGAAGATGTTGAACATAGTTTTGAAAACTGGGGCCTACCGCATAAATAAACTCTGGTATGTTTTATGCATCCAGAGTCACTTTCGAGTGATTTTCGTCTAAGGTATGTGGGTGTGCGCATCTCAACACCAAGCAACCAAGCCCCCTGCGCCCCCGAAGAGGGCGCAGGAGGCTTAATTCGTTAGAGATGCGCGCATTCACTTACCTGAGACATAATTCCGAGCAAGACTCTTGATCAGAAATGTACTTAGAGGTACTTTTTGCCAAGTCCTATGTTGAAAAAAGGGTAAGACAGTCATATGGTCGAGATTTCAAAATGCTCAAAACTCAATTTTTTATTGACCAGAACTCAGAAATTATGCCTTTTTTGAACTCCTGAGACGATTTTGAGTCGATATAGGATGTTTGGAAACACTTTCAAAAAAATCCATTTGAAGGGGGGGGGTGGTATATCCAAGTAGGGTCGAAAAGTACATGACAAATTGTATGAAGAAACATCCCTGAGGACGAAAAGTTGCGCGCATTATTGTTTTTCGGTAAAAAACGGTCATTGAGGTTGAAAATAATCTAGGGCGGAAATGTCCCAGGGCGGGAAACGGTCGGGCGGGGAACGGTCGGGCGGGAAACGGCCCCGGCGGGAAACGGCCCGGGCGGGAAACGTCACGTACCCGCTTAATATTATACACAGATTGTGACGGAAATTTTTCTGATTTCTAACGTCTAAATACGATATTTACTTGATACGGTCCAGACTCTCTATAATTGCCATTCTCGGACCAGACTGACCGGCCACTATGGAAAGAGGCCCACCAAAGTATAATTTTGCAAACCAACCAACTCATGAAATCACTGGCCACTTTTTCAGGAATTTAAGGAAATTTAAGGAATTTTAATCCAGCAGGATAATGGAAAGGGCGTGGGTGTAATAGTATTTCAAACCTAACGGCACACCCTAAGAGATAGTTCGTACACACACCCAAGAAATATTTATTAGAAATATCAGATATATGTACCGTGTTTGGCAACAGACACATTTATGCAATTCACAGTTTATTTGCATTACACACAGCTATATGCTAACAGACAATTTTTGACCGATTTCAGCGACATGCTCCTACTTCTGATCTTCATGAATGCTGTAGCTGAAGTAGTGTGGCTCTGCAATTATTAAAATTAAATGAGTTATCATTTACTTAGTTTGGAAGAATCACCATAGTTTCCATACTTGTAGTGATCCTAAAAACAAAATTCATAAAGACCAGACGAAACAAGAAAAAATAGAATATGCACCTGCTCATAGGGTGTCTTGCGCTCTCCAGCCAACCACTGCTTCCATCGCTCAGATCTAATGGCATATGCTCGAGCCTTCTGCTTGTTGTTAGTTACGCACTCCTTGAAGTCTCTGCAATAAGTTATATGTTAAGCCCACCAAAATGTTAATACGTGGCATTGCGTTTTTAAACTTTGGTGACCGGTTTTCGACACACAACCCGATCGTTTTGATGTGCCTAACAGTGGTGCTGAAACAAACTTGTGCTGAATCAAAAGTGGATTTTGGAACATCATTACCAGAATTGAAAAAATTTCTTCAAAAAACGATCTCGAAAAGAGACGCCACAGTAGATGTGTGATTCTTTTATTCGCGTGATGCGTTTAACTGTAGCACTTCAGTTTTCACGGCTATTTATATGGATATTTTACAATTTTAGTATCGGTTTTCTTCCTGCCACTTTTTATTCTGCGCAAATATGTAGAATGCTGACATTACAAAAAACGAGCTGTGTATCGATAAATATTATATTTTGAAGATGAGGGTTACACCAACGTACTTATAATGCACCAGGTTTTAAACCAGGGCTCTCAAGTCTGCGTAAGCATCATAAAATGTTTCAATAAATTTTATACATGTATGTACCTGAACTCGAAATCACAATATTTGCGTCCGAGCTTTGAACCGAATGCTTCCATGCACCTCATGTCTAAAAAAGATCGGTAAGTATGGTAACCAAAACAGTAAGATGGTTAATCACATTGCATTTCGAAAAATCCGCACGGAGTTCCTAAAGTATTTAAATATGGAAATTGAAAAATTAATTTTTTCCAAACCAACCCTGTTTTGTTATGTTTATATTCACCTTGTCGGCCCCTGCGGGTTTGTAGCCACTAAAAAAACATATTATGCACAGTTTTCGGCTTTTCTAAAAACACTTACTGGGTATTGAGAGAGATATATGTCTCATGCACAATATTTGGCTCAGTCATCGATCAATTTATTTCGAACGGATTTTCTAAAAGACAAGTTTATTGAAAAGGTGAAAAACCAAATCACGGAAGCGTGATTCAATGACACGAAAAAAGGGCTAACAGACAAATTCCAATATTTTTGGAAAATGTCGCGCGACATTTTGCTATATTTTATCGGTCGATTCGGATGTTTCGTCCGAATTCACCGAAAAAATATTGGAAAATGTCGAGCGACATTTTCCAAAAATATTGGAATTTATCTGGTAGCCGAAAAAAAGCACTGTCCACCTTGTCACAAAAATCATGTTGCTCAAGATAAATTTTTGCCTAACAAAGGAACATATGGTTATTGACGATGCGATATTGAAAAACCCTATATACCATCCGATAAAGAATCAAAAATGTTTTTTAACACAAAAATCCTTCGAGGATTTGCAAAAAATTCTGTGGAAAATTCTTTTTAAGGGAGGTAAAAGGTGCTTGAGAGTTGTCCTGAAAGAATATGCACCCCTCTAATTGCCGCCCCGGGCGGCAATTAGAGGAAATACGTGGCTTTCATTTCAGCTATCATACACGGAAAAAAATTATAATTTGGTTAACATTTTAAAAACGTTTAACAATGTCCAATCCCATGCCATCCCCAAACTTTTCGGTATTAATTTGGAACCGACGTTTTTTGTAATTTTTATTTATACGATTATATACAATCCTATACTCAAAATGATGCCACAAAGTATCGCTACATTTCGAGTATAAAGTTGGATATCATCATGTGAATTTAAAATACAAAAGAAAATGTCATTCCGAAAATAATAGCGAAAAGTTCGGGGTATTGGGCATCGTTGAACGTTTTTTATATTCTAGCCTCAACTCAATTTACCTTTTCGGTGTATGATAGCTGAAATGAAAGCAACGAATCTTGGCTACATTTTAGTGTATGAAACAGGTGACTCAAAGAGAAAAATTCGGATAAACCCAAATGAACCAAGTCAAAGAAAAAAAAACCAAAAACAATCGATTTTGCACATTTTCGCAGGTTTCAGTCTGTAAATCAGCTCCAGATGCTGTGAAACCCTGCGGCGATGATCTTATTAGATAGTCAAGGGCCTGAGGATGATTTTGACACCAAACTCATAGATACATATAAATAGGGTGTACACACGGCGTGGTGACAAGTGAGCCTTAACATTTGATGAAAATGTCTTAAGGATTAACTTTTTCGAAAGCCGAGAATTGAGGACTGACATTTGTGGCCCGACGAATAAAGACGGACTATTAAGGATGCAACATATAAGAAATGACAAATGAGAACCGACATTTGCTGATCGACATTTACAGTCCGACATATGAAGATCGACTTTTGAGAGTCAAAATTTGCGGATCTGACATTTGGAACCCGAATACTATGAATCGAAATTTAAGGACGTGACCTTTTAAACTCAGCATTTCCAGGATTGATTTTTCAAGACCGACTTTTAAGGACAAGACATTAGTGGCTCATTTTTTGTTCATTGACATTTCTGGTCCGATTTTTTAAGGACGCGATATTTAAGGCCCGACATTTGAGGCCCGACATATAAAGACGCGACATTTGAAGCCCGATTTTTCAGGACGCGACATTTAAGGCCTGACATTCAAAAATGCGACATTTAACACGCCCGGCATTTATGGACCGGTGTATTCTAACTCAGAATTTCATGCTGAACACGATGGTGCGGGTCTTTCCTGTTTCAACTATTGACAAAATAGGTAAAAAAGGCTCCGGAAGGTATCAAGTTGTGGATGGTCGAAATCCAGCTGGATACCCACAGGTTTTCAAGTAATGCGTCATGATTGTTATACTATACAAACACTCAAAATATACGAAAATGACCGCTAGAAGTTCGGCTTTCGAGTAGTACCAAAGACTGCCTGCTCTAATTTTCTAGAGGCTATAATTTCATATTTACCGTAAATCCTCTAATATAATACCCCCCTGTAATTCAAAATCGTGTTCTTGGCATTGTATTTTTGACCCACTTTTTGAAGAATTCTCACGGTTATTTATACACTGAAGTAACAATATTTTATCATAAAGTCGTAGCAAAATGTGCAAAAATAGTATAGATTAATAGCTGGCGGTCATTTTCGTATATTTTGAGTGTGTGTATAGTGTAACAATCATAACGCATTACTTGAAACCTCTGGGTATCCAGCTGGATTTCGACCATCCACAACTTGTTACCTTCAGGAGCATTTTTTACCTACTTCGTCAATTATTGAAGCGGGAAGGACTCGCACCATCATGTTCAGCATGAAATTTCGAGTTAGAATACACCGGTCCATAAATGCCGGCGTGTTAAATGTGGCATTTTTGAATATCGGGCCTTAAATGTCGCATCCTTAAATGACGCATCCATAAATGTCGCGTCCTCTGATGTCGCGTCTTTGAATGTCGAGACTTTAATTTCGTGTCTGTCATGTCGGGCCTTAAATGTCGCGTCCTGAAAAATCGGGCCTCAAATGTCGCGTCTTTATATTTCGGGCCTCAAATGTCGCGTCTTTATATGTCAGGCCTCAATTGTTGGGTTTTAAATGCGAAGAATTAAATATCGAGCAGTGAATACTTCGTCCTCCTTTTTCGGACTTGAAATATCGCGCTACAAATATCGGGCCAGGGGGTTGTGGCGGTGTGTTTGGCAATTCCGCGTTTCACAACCCTAGTCTACAGTCAACTCTAGGTACAACGAAAGATCATGCCTATCGTCGGCAATGAGAATTTCACGCGTATCAATGCGCGCGGGACACCAAGTTTATTGCGAAAATATTCAGTATTCTTTTCAGTAAACTCTTAATCAAATCACCAAAAAATACAAAGCCGGTATTGGGAATCGAAAACGCTGACATTCCAGACCGTCCGCAGCGGGTGCACTACGTTTCACCGTCACTGTTTTCACCGTTCACTATTTTCACCGTCACTATTTTCACCGTTCACTATTTTCACCGTCACTATTTTCACCGTCACTATTTTCACCGTCGCCTACTTTCACCGTCACTATTTTCACCGTCACCTATTTTCACCGTCACTATTTTCACCGTCACCTATTTTCACCGTCACTATTTTCACCGTCACTATTTTCACCGTCGCCTACTTTCACCGTCACTATTTTCACCGTCACCTATTTTCACCGTTCACTATTTTCACCGTCACTATTTTCACCGTCACTATTTTCACCGTCGCCTACTTTCACCGTCACTATTTTCACCGTCACCTATTTTCACCGTCACTATTTTCACCGTCACCTAAATTCACCGTCAGCATTTTAGGACCACTTTATAGGTCTAAATTTTTCGAAATTTTTAAAATTTTTGGTACCAAATTGTAGCCCTGAATGTCAGCTACATTTTGGTACTACAATTTCTAAAAAAAACGAAAAATTTTAGTTCTAAACTTTAAAAGACGCTCACCTGCGTTCTACCGTGATGAAAAAGTGTGAGATTGAACGCCTTCTAAAGTTTAGTTCTAAATTTGTTTTATTTTTCCAGAATTTGTAGTACCAAAATGTAGCTGACATTCAGGGCTACAATTTGGTACCAAGACTGTTTAAATTTTAGAAAAATTTAGATCTAAAAAGCGGTCCTAAAGTGCTGACGGTGAATTTAGTGAACGGTGAAAATAGTGACGGTGAAAATAGTGACGGTGAAAATAGTGACGGTGAAAATAGTGACGGTGAAAATAGGTGACGGTGAAAATAGTGACGGTGAAAATAGTGACAATGAAAATAGTGAACGGTGAAAACAGTGACGGTGAAACGTAGTGCACCCTCCGCAGCTGCTTTGACGCTTGTGAAAACCATGTTTATATATATTCAAATTTTTTTTAACAGTGGAAAGCCGGAGTGTACTGAGTGTATATTCTGGTGCAAAATTCAATGCTGAATACGATAGTGAAAAAAAAAATTGAAAAAAACGTCACTATGTGGTGGTCAGCTGCCCTTCTGATCCAGGCAAGTCATGATTTTTGCACATTCAACTTCAAAAGTGTAGATCTTGCCAACTTTTATTACAGATTTCAGTTATTTGATGCGCAAAAGGAAGCCTAGATCATGGGCTTTCTAATGATATATCATCGAAGAATTTAGTACAAAACTATGTAAAAATTTTACTTTAGAGAAAAATTGCGTCATTTTTCGATTGTTAATACTTACCAACGGAGAAAAAAGGGTAACACTTTACTTGCTTTTTTTAATATTTTTTTTTAAATTTTTCTAAAATTTTACCTTGGGACCAAGGCAAATCCCAAAATTTTTTTTTTCACTTTCACAGAATCTGATGATCATTTCCGTAAAAATCCGGGTCGAGAAACACGAATATGCTATTGGTTTTTAAAAATTCACCTCGAAAGTGGGTCAGCCGTGGGGGGGCAAGTAAAGTCTAGCCGAAAAAAGTGCGAAAAAGTCATTTTTCAGTTATCGAGGTATACCATTCGACAGAGCAAGAAAAGCTGCACCAGAAATAGATTTGACGTAGGGTGAAAAGAAGCGTTGGAATGTTTAGCAAGACTCTCAAAAAAAATTTCAAAATAAATTTTGACCTAAAACTCATATTCCGCTAAAAAACCCTTCTTTTTAACAGCGGATTCGAGTTCAGCATGGTCGATTTACTTGAGAAACTGCCCTTAAACCTTATAAGTTGCTGTGAAATTTCGAACTCCGCTCGAGACAACAATTATTCAAATCTCGAATTTTTTGAAATTCAAATGTTTCTGGTCTTGAGCGGAATTCGAAATTTCAGAGCAACTCCGGCTTTCCAGTAAACGTTTTCGGAATAAAAAAAGGCTTTAGTCGAAAACACAAACCAAAATATTGATTTCCCCGATAAATTTGTATTTCGCCCAGTAAATTTGGTGATTTGTATAATTTGAAAATTTAAGTCATACTTTTACGGGAAAACGATTTTTTTAAGTCAAAATTACGCTGAACTGGTCAGAATTCCGCTACAGAATGGGCAGAAGGCCCTGAAAGTTGGTTTTTGGGGTTCACTATAGGGGTAGACCTTTTATAGACCTTAATCGCTTGTAGACCTTAATCGCTAAAAATACATCCCAAAGGCTGTAGGTGAAAACACCCGTCAAAATGTGTGAATCTCCCGTTAAAATCATCAAATCTCCCGTCAAATTTTTAAAAATTCTTGTTCTCACTGCTTACTTTTCAACTTTTTTTCGCACCAGCATGTAGCCCTGAATCTCTAGTTTCTTATGAGCTATCAACTGGCTGACTACAAAATCGAAAAGTGGAAGAACAATTCGTTTAAAAAAATAGGTGTGTTTTTACAAAATATAACTTTTCTCCTAATTTTTCATTTTGTATTCGGTCAATTAATAGCTTTGTAGAAACTAGAGATCCCGGGCTACATGCTGGTGCGAAAAATAAAAAATTGAAAAGTTCACACTGAGAACAAGAAGTTTAAAAATTTGACGGGAGATTTAATGATTTTGACGTGTATTTTTGATTTGAGCCAGGGCTGGAACGGAAGACAAAAAAGTCGGAACAAAAATCGGAACCAGAAGTAGAAAATTCTCAAACCGGAAGTTGGAAAACGGAAGAAAAAAACTGCCGGAAATCGGAAATCGGAAGAAATTCAAAAAATTTCCTAGTGCCAAAATTTAATGTTGTACACATGCATCCGCATCCGCTTTTTTTGAGATCATTCACAATGAATCTTAAAAATGTTTACACTGAGAACAAGAAGTTTTAAAAATTTGACGGGAGATTTAACGGACCCGAAGGGACCGCGCTCAGCCGTCCGTTATGTAGAGCGTCCGTTATGGAGAGAGACATTTTCCTTCATGAATAAATTTGTCCGTTATAGAGAGCTTTAAATACTAAATCTGGTTTTTTGAGGTTTATTTATGCAAAAAACATAAGAAAACATCACTTGTTCACACTGAAACAGTTTAAAAAGGCTTTTCTGCCACATAGCAGACGGCCCTATGCATTTTAGGAGGCAACATTTTTGCTTCGGTCCCTCTGTTGTTTTTTCTTAAAAATTCACTTGGTCCCCTGTCTATTATGGTTATATTGATACTCTGATTATCATCCCTTCCCCCCCCATTTTACTGATACTGTGATTATAGCGCTGCTTGGTAAGGTATGAAAAACTCACCTTTTAGGCCAGGTTTTGAAAAAAATCACAGTCATGATGATTATGGTCAGCATAATCACCTTAACCATGATCTCCTTCAAAACAAAAGGAGAGACCAAGACATTTTTCAGCAACAAGCAACAGGGGCGAACAAGCTAAAAATGTTGCCCTTTATAGTAAATAAGACTGGCTTTTATGTTTCTGTTCCATAGCAAAAAAGACGAGTTTTTCTGAGGTCACAAGCTCATTATCAATCACGGCATCTTGGATTTTTTAATTTTTAATCTTGCAAATTTTTTTCATCACATTAAAAAATAGCCCTCTATCATGAATATCGAAAATTTGAAGTTTTTTTTAAAAGTTTGAGTACAGATAGGTCGAAAGTCTATGCTTATTTATTCCAAGAATTTCTTTGCTTTTATTGTGTGCTTCTTCGATTGTGCTTTTTTTCTTCTACTCAAGCCGCTTTTTTCTAGGAGTGATGCTGAAACAAATTTTGTCATACAGAAGCAACGAAAACATAAAAAAAACTAAAAAACCGAGGGCATCATTTTTTTGAATAAAAGCCTTTCTAAGCAGGGCTGTTCAAATTTAGTTTAGCTCTCCCTCATCCCTCTTCCGCCCAAAATTTTTGTCTGTTCCATCTTCCTCATCCTTCTTCCGGTCGGAAGAGGAAGAAATTTTTCCCCTCCGGAAGAATCTTACGGAAGAGTGAACAGCCCTGTTTCTAAGCCGAAAATAGATTGCATTTGCGAAAAGTGGCTATACATTTTCGTGCTAAGGAAGGAATTTTTTGGAGATGGGCGAAAAATGTAGATAGTCCGTTATGGAGAAGGCTATTTATTTATTGGTGGCCGGCATTCATGTCCGTTATAGAGAGCGTCCGTTATTGAGAGCGTCCATTATGTAGAGCGTCCCTTCTAGTCAATTTCAATAGAAACCAACCAAACCAAATTGTTGTCCGTTATGGAGAGCTGTCCGTTATGGAGGGGGTCCGTTATGGAGAGCGTCGACTGTATTCTCTTCCGAAATTTCCGAAATTCGCCTATTTTTTCGGAAATCGGAAGAGAAAAAGTGCCGGAAATCGGAAGTCGGAAATCGGAATTCCGTTCCACCCTGATTTGAGCCTATCCCAAACCCTCAAGCTATGCCAAACCACACGATTCTGAGCGATTAAGCCCATCGGAGTGGAATTATGATGCACTATATCGCCTTTTAGGGAAAGATCTACTATGCATTGGTAAACCCCCGAAAAACCAACTTTCAGGGCTTCTGGCCACTCTGGAGCGGTATTCTGACCAATTGAACGTAATTTTTGACTGAAAATTCATTTCCCCGCAACATTTCGACTTAAATTGCACAAATCACCAAATTTACTGGGGGAAATCAGTATTTTGGGGTGTGATTTCAATTATATCCATAAAAAAGTGTATCGCGCACTTTCAAACGTGCGAAATTCTCATTGCTGGCGACGGGCATGGTCTTATAAGAGTCTTTATGCGCCTTTTCAGGGTGCACTACGTTTCACCGTCACTGTTTTCACCGTCACCTATTTTCACCGTCACTATTTTCACCGTTCACTAAATTCACCGTCAGCACTTTAGGACCGCTTTTTAGATCTAAATTTTTCTAAAATTAAACAGTCTTGGTACCAAATTGTAGCCCTGAATGTCAGCTACATTTTGGTACTAAAAATTCTGAAAAATAAAAAAAATTTAGAACTAAACTTTAGAAGGCGTTCAATCTCACACTTTTTCATCACGGTAGAACGCAGGGTGAGCGTCTTTTAAAGTTTAGAACTAAAATTTTTCGTTTTTTTAGAAATTGTAGTACCAAAATGTAGCTGACATTCAGGGCTACAATTTGGTACCAAAAATTTTAAAAATTTCGAAAAATTTAGACCTATAAAGTGGTCCTAAAATGCTGACGGTGAATTTAGGTGACGGTGAAATAGTGACGGTGAAAATAGTGAACGGTGAAAATAGTGACGGTGAAAATAGGCGACGGTGAAAATAGTGACGGTGAAAATAGGCGACGGTGAAAGTAGTGACGGTGAAACGTAGTGCACCCCCTTTTCACAGTTATATACGCGCTGAAGTTTTATTTAAAGGGGCATGGTCACCTGTTTTTTAATTCGTTCCGCCAATTCAAAATTTTTCCGAATCATTGAACTTCTGTACAGATTTTTCAACTTGGTTTCTAACAAAACAAGACTTAGAATTTAATTTTAGGTATAGTTTTGTTAGAAATCAAGTTGAAAAATCCGTACAGAAGTTCAATGATTAGGAAACTTTTTTGGGTTATATTTAAAATTGGCCATAGATTTCTGAATTTTAGCCATACTCGCTCGAAATCATGTATTAACCACTTTTTAAGATGCTCTTGGACCTAAAACATCCTGAAAAGATGTTTTAAGGGTGTCGATGACAATTTTCCGAGAATTTTTTTTTACCGAAGTTTGACCTTTTGCCCTGAGCGACCAATGGTCGGAAAAATTACAGATTTTTTTTGTTCGGAAAAGTGTCATCGACACGCTTAAAACATCTTTTCAGGATGCTTCAGGTCCAAGGCATCTTAAAAAGTGTTGAAACATGATTTCGAGCGAGTATGGCTAAAATTCAGAAATCTATGGCCAATTTTCAGAAATCTATGGCCATTTTTCAGTATTTTATGGCCAAAATTCAGTAATCTATGGCCAAAATTTAATACCACCCAATTTTTTTGAATTGGCGGGACAAAATTTGTAACAGGTGACCATGCCCTTTTAACGTTTTTCTTGTATTTGACGTAAAGTCTGGACTTATATCCGACCTGTACTCAAATTTGTAAAAGATCCCATAGAAGTGAGGTTGATCCGTGACCTCAAGAAAAATCACCGTAATTCTCTGACACAAAGCTTTACTATTGAGCTACGAAAACAAGTGTAAAAATTTTTCACGCCTTGAAAAACGTGTAGCTTTAATTCAAAATGATTGCCGAAAATAATATATCTAAAAAGACTTGAATTCGAGAATATGAGAAGGAATAAGAGAAATGCCCTTATGCCCAAAGATACTAAGCATTATATAAAATATCCAAGTTTCAAGTTAGAGAATCCACAAATTGATCGTCGCTGATCAATCGTTACTACCTAAAACTTTTGTTAGTCAATCCGTCGTCCTAAGAATCTGGTTTTTTACTCTCAAAGGTTGTTTGCTATTAGATACCGTCACAAGAAAATATATCAGAATTGAAGAACGATAAACATTTAGGGAAAAAAGACCCATGTTAATATTCCAAGAAAACTATGCTTGAAAGATTTACTTTTTTGTGTCTGCATAAAGAAGGTTTGAATGTGCGCCAGAACACATTGACAGTTAGCCGGCAAACGGCATGATTCATCGTCCCTTCTTTGTGTGTCGGTGCACACACATGATAATTCAACAATTCTATTTGTTTTCAGGCAATTGTTCAGTCCTTCTGTGTGTGTGTATCTGATAAGATAGATAGAAACGCCGTGTTATAGTAAGTGACCAGCTATTTATGCCCTTTCCTAGTAATTCAAAAATTTCTCTTTCATTGGGCTCTCGCCAACACTGAAATATTTCTACTTTTTATGCGTTACAGCCGCTTGCCAAACGAAGACGAGACCGAGGCTTCGCCGCTACTGGTAACCTAGCATTTTGTTTGTTAAAAATAACCCATTGTTGTTTTTGCATCTGAAAAGTATTGATTATAAATTCAGTGCAGGAAAAGCTATAAAATATTTTTTATTGTCTTTTTTGCAGATGGGCGACCACGGAACAACAGTAATCGCAGACGACACATACCTTCTACCTGTGAATTCGTCCTCCTTCTCTTACAAACCCACTGGTTGTACTTCTTGCATTCGAAACATGCTACGGTGAATTTTTCAAATAAATTTTGCGGTGTGGATTTAATTTTTTTGTTACCCGAACACTCATCTAGGAAAAAATGTGAGTCGATAGTTTGTGCTTTAACTTCAGTTCCCGCTCCAGAGAGCAAATCGAATTGGATCTTTTTATGGAAAGAGGATTATAATGTCCTTCGTTTAGCGCACTTGTTTGCATAATACGAGGAAAACCAGTTTATTAAACGAAAAAAAAACTGTGCTGTTTTTACATGATTTCTTTCAAATAATTCTACGATTTTATGCCATATTCTTGTAATGGGCAGGAATTCTAAAACATATTACATAAATGATCAGCCATTTTCGATTAGGGCGTTAGTTTCGATTTTATTTATACAGTCTGAAAACAGCTGATTTTTCTGCAAGTTTGAACATTTTGATTTTTTAGATGTTGCAAGAGTGTTTTCCAGCGGAGAAGAGCTCTTCATTCAAGAACAATCCGTATTGGGCACGGACCAGTGGGAACTGGAGGATATAACTTCCCCCGGTAATTTTTCTAAAAAGGTACCCTATCACTCAACGACTGTTCATTCCAGAAATGTCGTCTGCAATCAAAAATATAACTTCTTCACTTTTATCCCAATGGTAAAGTTTCTAAATAAATAGATCTGACAATATTAGCCAACTAGGAATTCAGGTGCTGTTTCAACAGTTCAAGTTCTTCCTTAATTTATACTTCCTATTGATGGCATGCTCGTAAGTATTTTGCAAATGATGTAAGCCATACAGTTAATATATATTTTGTCTTTCAGTCAATTCATTCCTGTATGATTTTTTGATTCTGAGATTTACAGTAAAGTTGTGTTTACCATTTTAAGGCAATTCAAATAGGAGCTCCTATTACTTACTGGGGACCACTGGGATTTGTTCTAACAATTACATTAATCCGTGAAGCATTTGACGACTTTGTCAGATACTTGCGCGACAGAGAATTGAATTCGGAAAAATACGATAAAATTACTCTCGATGGAAGAATGGAAGTGGACAGCTCGTATGTCTTTCATTTTCAGTAATTATAATTGGGTCTCAATCTCTAAAAACTTTTAGGAGTATAGAAGTTGGAGATTTGATAATTATTGAAAAGGATAGAAGAATTCCAGCCGACGTTGTTCTCTTGAGGTGTCTTTCTCAAATTAAAAAATTTGAGTTTGATAGCATTAAATCTTATTTTTAGAACGACTGAAAAATCAGGTGCCTGTTTTATTCGTACAGATCAGCTAGATGGCGAAACAGGTTGAATTTCCGTTCGAAAATACCCTGATAAATTTTATACAACATGTTTGCAGATTGGAAACTCCGGATCGCTGTGCCGTACATTCAAAACTTGGCAGATGATATGGTAAGATTCTTCATTTCTATTTTTTTTTTCAATTTCATAATTTCCGCCTTTCATGTTATTTGTTTTAGCAAATTCTTGATCTATGTTGCGAAATTTACGCAGAGAAGCCCAGAAAGACATTCACGCATTTGTTGGAACTTACAGAGTATGAAGTTTGAAGTAAAATTAATTCTTTTACGTTTCTCTGGGTTTAGATTAATGCACAGGACTGCTCCCATGATGGTTCTCTCAGCGTTGAAAATGTGCTCTGGGCAAATACAGTTTTAGCCAGCGGAACAGCTATTGGGATTGTTGTGTATACTGGTCGTGAGACCAGGTGATTTTTACATGTAATCTTCATCGACAAATATTTGTATTTATTAGATCTGTTATGAACACGACGCTACCTGAAAGCAAAGTTGGGCTGCTTGATCTGGAAGTAAAATTAAAATAAATGTTCGTCAACTTGTCAGTTACATTGCTGTTTCAGGTCAACAACTTGACTAAAATTCTCTTTTTGTTTGTGCTTATGCTGTCTGCTGTCATGGTCGTGATGAAGGGACTAGATCCAAACTGGTACCGATACTTGATGTGAGTTCATTAGTGCAATAAAAATGTGCAATATTAAATATTCACATTTAGGCGTTTTGTTCTGCTCTTCTCCTACATTATTCCGATCTCTCTGAGAGTCAACCTGGATATGGCGAAATTGTTCTACTCATGGCAGATTGGAAGAGACAAAGCAATCCCTGAAACAGTTGTTCGCAGTAGTACTATTCCGGTATAATGACGCTATCTCAGCTAATTTTCTACACAGATAGTAAATTTGTTAATTCTAGGAGGAACTTGGGCGAATTTCTTTCTTGCTGTCTGATAAAACTGGCACACTGACTAAGAATGAAATGCGCTTCAAAAAAGTATCAGAAACTACTAGTTTTTAGTTGTCCTTACTAAAATAATGCTATTAGATTCACCTGGGCTCTGTTTCTTTTGGTAGTGAGGCTTTTTCGGACGTTAGAATGCACGTGGACTCAGCTTACAGTGGCAGGCTGGCACGTAATTCATTCTCAGTAAAACTACAAACAGCGGTAGAAACCATTGCCCTGTGCCACAATGTGACACCGATTATTGAACATGGTACTGTGTCTTATCAAGCGGCATCTCCGGATGAGGTAATCACTGATTTTCACAGAACAGTTTAAATATCCAGTAATTCAGGTAGCACTAGTGCAATGGACTGAACAAGTTGGCGTAAAATTGGCTTCCCGTGATCTGTCTTCCATGCAGCTTCAACTTTCGAATGGAAACACCAAGGGCTTTCAAATACTCCATATTTTCCCATTTACTTCAGAGTCCAAGCGTATGGGCATTATTGTTAAGGTAGATTGAAAGATATTGCCTTTTTCTTATGTTCTTAACATTCATCAAATTTTAGGATGAAATTCGGATGAGATTTCCCTGTTAGTCAAAGGAGCTGACTCAGTGCTTTCTCAAATGGTACAGTATAATGATTGGTTGGAGGAAGAGTGCTCGAATATGGCTAGAGAAGGTATCAGTATTTGTTAGTATGTAGTAGTTGATGGTTTAAAAATTGAAACCAAATTAATTAGACTTTCAAAGATTGGATTAAATCGAATCAATTGTAATAAAATAAGGACGATCAAATTAATAACGATTTTTATTCTTTTTTTTTATTTTTTAAGAAAAGAAACGAAGACGTTTAAAATGTCTTTTCGAGGGAACTTAAAATTGAAACGCCAAACTTTGATATTCTTAACTTAACTTAATATTCTTAACTTTACTTAAACATTTTTTATGCTTAGTTTTTTCCTTTCAGTTCTAACAAATTTTTTCAACTATATGATTTAAGAAATTTATCAGCTTTCCAAAAGCCTATTATTTTAATAAAAAAACTTTGCAAAGTAATTTTCAATAAGAGCAAACTATAACAATGAAATGCTACACATCAAGCAAACAACTTAGAATGTTTTCATTTTACCTGACTTTCAAAAGTCGCATAAAATATGGAAAATTTCATGATCTACTTCCCACACCGTCTTGTGATAATCTCAATATCCTCTTTTAAATTCAGGATTGCGAACTTTAATTGTGGCCAAGAAAGTTCTGACTCCAGAGCAGTTGGCTGATTTTGAGAAGCAATACCACCAGGCAAAAATGACTGTTACTGGTCAGTATTATAACAATCGATACAGATTTGTAATAAGTCTCTTTCAGATCGGAGTGAACACATGGCCTCCGTTGTTCGTCGTCTTGAAACTGACCTGCAATTGCTTTGCTTGACTGGAGTAGAAGACCGCCTACAGGTTTTATTGTTTGAAATTTAATCATTACATATTATTAATACCAAATTTACAGGATCAAGTTACCACGTCGTTAGAGCTTTTGAGAAATGCTGGAATTAAAATCTGGATGCTTACGGGAGATAAGTTAGAGACAGCAATCTGCATTGCAAAATCTAGTGGACTGTTCTCCAAGACTGACAATGTTCATGTGTTTGGTCAAGTGCAAGATCGTACAGAGGCGCATAATGAGCTGAATGCACTGAGAAAAAAGAATGATGTTGCACTTGTAATGTCTGGGGCTGCTCTAAATGTCTGTCTGCAATATTACGAAGCGGAAGTTGCTGAACTAGTCTGCTCATGCACTGCTGTGGTCTGTTGCAGGTATGGCTTTTATAAGTCAAGATTTTCAAGAACTCACTATTGCCAATTACAGATGTTCTCCTGAACAAAAGGCGCAAATAGTGAATCTCCTGAAGCGATACAGAAAGCCCTTGCGTGTTGCTGGTAAATTTGATTGTGATTATTATTTTTTACATTTAATTTAGCAATCGGGGACGGTGGTAACGATGTCTCAATGATACAAGCCGCACATGCTGGCATAGGAATCGATGCACACGAGGGTTTGTTTAGCATTTGAGTTTTTTTGTTAATTTTCTCTTTTAGGAAAGCAAGCTTCTTTGGCTGCAGATTTCTCGATCACCCAGTTCAGTCACATTTGCCGCCTCTTATTGGTTCATGGGCGTTTTTGTTACAAAAGATCTTGTGCTTTGTCCCAATTTGTGATGCATAGAGGGTTGATAATTTCAACCATGCAAGCCATATTTTCTTGTGTCTTCTATTTTGCTTCGGTCTCCCTTTATCAGGGAGTTCTGATGGTTGCGTAAGTTTCTTTTAGTAAATTCTTTTCAGTTTATATATTAGGTAATGCCTTAGGTATTCGACTGCTTACACTATGTTGCCTGTATTCTCGCTGGTTGTAGACAGGGACGTTACTGCCAGTAGGTTTTTACATTAGAGTGACAGAAGATCTTGAGCTTAACAGCTTGTTATTTTAGGAACGCACTTACTTACCCAGAATTATACAAAGAGCTTGGCAAAGGTTTGTTATATTTTTCAACCCTTTGTTTTTGATATATTATTATGGTGTTTTTAGGAAGATCATTATCATACAAGACATTTTGCATTTGGGTTATGATCAGCTTGTATCAAGGTATACTCCTTAAAGTATCTTATCCAAACTGCTAATTTTTAATGATATTTAGGATCCATTATCATGTACGGAGCACTCGTGGCGTTTGATTCTGACTTTATTCATGTTGTCTCAATAAGCTTTTCTGCTCTATAGTAACAGAACTAATAATGGTATGTGAAAACTGTGTGATGTGTAGGTTTTTGACTTCACTACTTTTTAGGTTGCGATGACAGTTCACACATGGCATTGGGCGATGTTGATAGCTCAGGTATTTAAAAGAAACTTTCTTTTATTTTAATTTGCAAGTTTTTCAGGTTCTTTCTCTGGCTTTGTACGGAGCATCTCTCCTGATATTGGACAAGTTTTTCGACCGTCAATTTGTGCTTTCTTGGTAATTTGATTGTGCACTTTTTCGCAAAAACATACTGGGCAATGTTTTCAGGATATTCATCACGAAGACGACTGCGATCACCCTCATTTCATGTGCGCCGCTGTATGTCATTAAATTTCTACGTCGTCGATTTTCTCCGCCATCCTATGCGAAAGTCAACTGAAATCACATATTTCTTTATTGCGTTGTTGTACAATTGTGCGTGTAGCTTTACAATTATGTTAGATTGTGTGTAAGAATGTATCTTCTGTTATGATAATTAGATTTTTATTGTTCACTGGTCTGGAAAATAAAAGTTGTAACTGTAATTTTGCGAACTCATTCTGTGCACTTTAATTTTTCTGTGCATATGATGTCCCTCTCGGTGCTTGTTTACTTCATGCCCCTTTTGTGCAGCCAATTTTCGGCTAAGGTGAATCCTTGAATGCAAACTAGGCCAGCTTGAGTAAGGACGAACTGAAAATTGTGAGTCAAATTGTGTGACCACTGAGTTACTCCGCAGTGAGTTACTTTGTTTAAAGCGTACTTTTGTAGCAGGGGTTGCCGAAGTAAACAAGCTTTACCTCTCTGCAATCATATTGGTCTTGCTGGGCCCATATGTTATGATTGTCTGAAGGTTTTGTCAAACAGTGATATATTATTTATTTCGATGCTGCTTTTTATTGATTTACACATGGAACTTCAAATCAAATAAATTTTCTAAGTAAGAGCCATACAGGATACAGTAATTGTCAAATGCATATTTATTTCTTTTGATTATTCCACTATCAAAAATATCAACGGAAATTTTTTGAGGGGTAAAGAGCGTACAGAAATATGACGGTCTTACTAGCTGTTAGTTGTTTCTTGACAGCATTCACTCCCAGCATTGTCATTTTTCATCAGATTGTTGCTAAAGACCCATTAAGAGGTAACAAATATGCAATGCTAATTTGAAACACACAACTTTTTTTTGTCGCTTTTCAGTCATTTTATCTGTTCTTGGGTATGTTTTACATACTGTTTTAGTTTTTTTAAAGTTTATTGAAATTCCAGAGCATTTTTTTGGTTAGTTTCACTTCTCGTCTCAGCAATACTATGGAGGTTAATGCTAAATTCTCTTTTGCCCTCCCTATTCATATCAGCACTGTGCCAGGAAATAGCTAGAGGTCTTTATTATTTTCTGCTGCACAAAGCGCAGAAGTAAGATTTTATTAGAATGATTCCCAATAAACCTAAAAGTAAACAATCAAACCAAATTTCAGCGGTCTCGGAAAACTTGCCTCTAATGGTGTGGAAGTCAGTGGGATTCGACTTTTATATTCTTCTCGTCATATCCTAGCTATAGTTTGTGGGCTAGGGATGGGCATTATGAGCGCACTATTTTACTAGTCAACATAATCGCCGACTCTTCGCACGATGGAGTTGTTGGTTTGCCAAGCACTATACCACAGGTTTCGCCGACAAAGCCATATTTTACAATAATTTTTAAAAATGAATTTAGATATCCCAACACATGGAAGTGAAGTTAGGTTTGGGTGATGCCAGTTTTCCTATATTTTACTCCTTGAGCTGCGGATTTTTAATTTTGTAAGAGAATTTTGAAAAAGTTTTGAATCAATTTTGAATATTTTTTTTATATCAGGTTCCATGTCTGCTGGACCATACAAATCTGGGATGGCTTACACAAATTTGTAAATCGTCTCAGTACAGCTTGGTGGCCCCCTATTTTACTTGCTGTTATTAGTCACTTTCTAAACACGAGTTTGGTAATAACTCAAATTATAACAAAATAAAGGCTCAGCACTTAATTATAAAAATACTTTCAGAGTTTTTGGCTAAGTGGTAATCCAGTTCTGACCGTTGCAGCACAGGCAGTTTTGCTAGCTGCCAATTTTGGGCTGTGCTATGGTTTAGTGAAAAACTTGTTATTCCCTACTCTTCCATCGGCATAGTAGTGTTTGAATTGTTCACTTTTGTTGTTGTTAAATTGTGTTTGTGGAAAATTGATTTGATTCTTATTTATCAGTTTCAAGCAATTTTTTGCAGAAATTACTTTTTTATTTGATCTAATTTATTGTAGCGTTACTTTGTTGCGTGTCCTACTCACTGATCTCTATGTTGTTAATAAAGTCTATCCAAAGCAAAAAAAAACATTTCAAAATTTTTACATAACATAGAAACAACTTATGTAGGTTCCTGTTTCTTCCCCGAAAAAATACACATTCTTAATTCTAGATTGTGTTTTCGATTGACTGTTTGTAAATCGCTCTCAAGCAGGCTATCACTTGAAATACAGTTTATCTCACCAGTTGTAAATTGAGTGGTCACCCGACTGAAAGCAGTCTTGAAGAATTTAGGTCAAAATTACAATGCCAGTAACGGTTTTGAACACGGGTTGATAATTATTGAAGAAGAATGTGTATGTACAAGGTGGCGATAAAAGATTCAGCCATTTTTTAAAAATTGACATCAATAACACCTTGCCCGGTCTGTTCCCTATTTTTAACTGGCAAGTCCTTGGTAACCTCCACAATAATGGCCGGCTGTGATAAAGAGCACAAGCACAGAGCTCTTAGGTAGCTCAACTACTGTCATCGATCTTCGTGGGCAATTCGATGGAGCAAAGAGCTTTCTAGGCGAAAATTTGAATTTTTAGCGCCACCCTGTAGGTGCCGGTACGTGACTATTAATCTCATCGGCCGATTGATCCCATGAGACGATTGGTCCCATCCCGTTAAAAAGGGACGATTGATTCCGTCCCGTTAAAAAGGGACGATTGATCCATCTAGATGTCCCATGTATCAACAAAACAACGTGGTCATCCACTTCGGTCGATTTTTTTATCTTTTAGAGTTCCAATACCTATTTTCTGTACTGATTCAAGCATTCTAAAGATGGTTTGACATTACTAAAATTAGACTGACGTACGACTCGGTACAACGAGTCGGTACAATTTTTCAAATTTTTATAACAATTTGTTTTTTGTACCAAATTTACTACTTCTTGTACGAAATCGACTAAACTCACCCTCGAAAATTTGCACCACTTGTTCCTGGATATGGATTGAAGTGAACGAAACCGTTAACTTCCTTATTTTCACCTACCTACCAAGACGTCTATTCACCTGAGCAGTGTTGTGCATTTCTCGTCCTCGTATTTCGGAAAAATCAATATACCCTATCCAGAATCGTGTCCTGAACACGGTTTGTTAAGACCAAAATGCTGTTTAACCAAATGGAATATCAATACCGTGGGTAGTTACCCACTCCAAGGTGGTCGACCTTAAACTTTTGTGGATTATTCTGACTAGGCAAACAAATTTTGCATGCCCAAATTAGTCCAGAGAAAAGGTTTTGGAACATGAAAAACGTAAAAAAGTATTTTGATCCAAGTGGACGACCAAATGGTTTTTCTATACCCAGGTAATCGTACCTAGGTTGAAGAACTCAGGTAAAACTCCCGGTGGCGATATTTTCGTCTTGTAAAGAAGATTTAAAATTTAAAATGTTTTTCTATGATCCAACTACAGTTCCACTGGATATTCCATGCACCAACTAACTAAGTGGTCGTCCGCTTGGATCAAAAAATTTTTTACGTTTTTCATGTTCAAAACTTGTTTTTCGGACTAATTCAGGCATGCTGAAGATGGTTTGATAGTGATGAAATGCCGTTTCGTCGAGTATTTTTTGAGTATTCGGCAATAATTGATTTTAACCAAACTGGATTTTACCAAAACTCAAGAAATACCCTACAAAACGGTATTTTACCACTATCAAACCATTTTCAGCATGCCTGAATTAGTCCAGAAAACAAATTTTAAGGCCCGAAAAAGTAAAAAAAGTTTTTGCTCCAAGTGGACGACCACTTGGTTTGATCGGTTAAGACTAAAAAAATTAAAATTACAGCACAATTTTACTGAAAGTGAGAGTCCAAAAAGTCATTGAATACACTGAAAGTGAATATAAGACTGAGAGGCAAATTTTTCCTATTGGGTACAACACTGAGAGTTAGAGTGAAAGGCATAGTGGGATTGAGAGGAGAAACCACTAATTGGATACGTGGCCTTACAGGACTAATCCAGGACTGGGGTTTCTATTTCAAATCGTGTTCAGGACACGATTCTTAATAGGGTATGATACCTTCAAAGTTATTCCAGTGAAGAAAAAATAATTTCTGTTACCACCGGGATTCGAACCTGTAACTTTAAAAAATTTGCGCAAATGAGTTTTGCGCAAATTAGTAGTAATCCTCTAAACAGGCTAGGTTCCGAATTTCTGGCTTTACTTGGCAACTACTATATTGCCACATATAAAACAGGCGATCCTCTTTTTAAGGATGACGATGAAAAGAATCAACGCATTGTTGACGATCACCTCAAGAAACTAGTCAAAAATCGATCAAAGAAAAAAAGCAAACGCTTGATTGAGAAAATAAAAACTGTTGATTAAAAAATTTGTTCAAATAATAGAAACTTTTGTAAAAACAAAGAATTTTGTTAAAAAAAAGGTTTAAATAATGAAAGTTTTAGCTAGGACGAGTCGTCTTTACACTTCGTCTTCCGTCCTCGTCCTTGCCCCTTCGTCCACGTCCACGTCCTCGTACTTGTAATTTTTGAGACTCGTACTTCGTCTTCGTCCTAGTACCTCGTTTTTGGAGCCGCTCGTACTTCGTCCTCGTCCTCGTCGTACGAGGACGAGGACGAAAACGAGGACGAAAGACGAGGACGAGTGGACAACACTGCACCTGAGGTATCATTCTCTCCAGATATATCCATCCACCTAAATCCGTATTATCATACTACCTGGCTACTAATAAGTAGGAGCATAAGGTGCCTAGGTACACTCCAGCTCCACCTGGATACCCTATAGGATACGAAACTGCTCCAAAACTAGGGTTTTTATGACCGGTAGGGTTTGTGCTACAAATTAATTATTATTTTACATTATCAAGCCGTGTTCCGGACACGATTTTGGATAGAGTAAAAGTATGAAATTTTGTAAAATTTTCAAATACTTTTAGCTAAATTCAATAACTCGAATTCTGGATCCGGATACCCATTTAAGAGAGATATCAGATAGTTTTAGTCCTAGACTGTTATTCTAGAAAAAAATGATGTCAACTAACACTAGGATTTGAACCTGTAACCTCAAATTATGTATGTTATGTAGAGTGAAGTTACGCGGGTGAATTTCCTGGAGGGTAAATTCACCACAGGGTAAATTTAGTGGAGGAAGAATTTACTGAAGGGTAATTTACTGCTACCTGTCTGGATAACAACTTTAAGATAAGAACTGAGAAAGAAACGTCTCGGAGGACGAAACAGCTGACACTGGTCTCCAGAGGGGAAGAATCTAGAAACGGACTTTAGGTACAAGAGACTCTCGCCGGTCTCCAGGCAGGGATGGGAAAAGTATCCTATTAAGAATATTTTAAACTAGGTTGACTGGCGCCTTACAGACGCCTTTTCACAAACGTACCTTCTTACTTCTTTTGTCTGCTGTCATGACAGCCACGAAAACCAATTTTCCTACAGACACATTCGTTAAGGCACTTCCCGGATAAATCGGTTACCATTTATTCGGTTAATATCCCCTCTAAGTAGTTGGGGTGCTCTTCAAAGGCTGAGAAGCCCTCGAGGGAGTTGACGCCCTTTAAGTGGTTCAGTTACAATTGCGATATCCTTAAGGTAGTTGCCCATGAGGTTACATACCCACCCAACTGGCACCCCTACCTACTCCCCTGACACCGATACCCAGCCTCCCGGCACTCCTAGACACTCTATCGGCACACTATACTGTATGTGAGGGTCGGCAGGCGCCTGTGGGCGCCTATACAGACATTTCGCAACAGAACCTAATTGCTGACAACAAATTTGTGCTTTGCGTGCTCGATTTGCTTACAAACGGCTTGAAAAATCAAACTTGACTGTATGTTTTTAAATCCCTCTTAAGACAAAACAGATTTTAATTTAGTTTGGATTTTCGTGATCCTAATCGTATGGCTTCATAAAAATAGGTATATCCCTATAAGAATTGACTTTTTCAGCCGTTCTTTTTTTTTTTAACGATAGCTGACATTCTGGGGAACACGATGGTGTTAGCGACAAAAATCATGGTAGGACTATACTTTAGTGCGGTTGCTCAAAACGCGTTTTAAGTATTTTTTTCGACGTAATTCAATGTGAAACGTTCAAAAAACATGTTTTTAGGTGTGGGAAAAACCAAAATCCGAAAAAAAAATTTTTGGAAAATTTTCATTTTTTGGTCTAAAATTGGTATTTTTCGGTCTTTTTCACAGTGTTCGATTTCCGGACAAGGCAAAAATATTGTGCATATTACATGTTTTTATTCTCGGATTCATTTCTAGGGTGAGCTAGTGTGCGCATCTCTAACTCTCAAGCCCCTACGCCCCCTCCGGGGGCGTAGGGGGCTTGGGGCTTGGAGTTGAGATGTGCACACAAGCGCACCCTAGAACCAAACACTCGATAAGCAAATTATGCATATTAAACACGCATAATACTTTTTTATGCAGTAGGCCCTGCAAATCAAAGCATGTTTATATTTCATTTTTGGTTCATTCATTTTTATTCAATAGTTGATCATACATTTTTCAAAAAACAGTATTTAATCAAATCATAAATAGCTTATCTTATCAAAATTTAAAAATTTGCCTTGGTCCCCCAAGGCAAAAACCAAAAAAACACGAAAATTTTTTTTTTCGGTTTTTGGTTTTTCCCACACCTTAAAACATGTTTTTTGAACGTTTCACATTGAATTACGTCGAAAAAAATACTTAAAACGCGTTTTTGAGCAACCGCACTAAAGTATAGTTTAGCCAAAATCATTTCTCCTTCTACGACCCATTTCGGCCTCCGAAGTCAAAAAGCGTGACCCCGCCCTTACCCAAATACCACGGCCCGCATAAAAATAAGTATATCCCCTATTAGAATTAATTTTTTTCAGCAGTTCTTTTTTTAACGATAGCTGACATTCTGGGGAACACGATAGTGTTAGCGACAAAAATTATTTCTCCTTCTACGACCCATTTCGGCCTCCGAAGTCAAATTAGCATGACCCCCCCCCCCCCCGTCCTAAATACTATATAGAGCTGTCCTCAAATATCCAAGTAACCTAATTAAGATATACATATATACCCTAATTTGGAAATTTCAGGGATACTGGAATATCCTAAATTGTCATACTTTTGTAATTAATAAAATACTTTTTTCATCCCTGTCTCCAAGCGCTCCGTCGTATCGAGACGTTACTATGATCGGTTTCTCTTATAAAGCCAAAAAATCACACTGGTTAGCATTAAAATTAGCAAGATTCCTGGTAAGTAATGCGTTTTCTAACTTAATATACTGGTTTGAATGATTGCAGACTTGCTCGATACTGTCCTCTGCAAAAATAATAATAAATGAGCACACAAAGACGGAAAATGAAAATTGATAACGAAATCATGGTCCATAAGATTAGGTTCAAGAAGGAGCAAATTTTATGCAAAAATTGGTATAAAATTGTACCGAGTCGTTGTACCCAGTCGTAGGTTGTACCGAGTCGGTGTACCGAGTCATACTTGTACCGAGTCATTTGTTGTACCGAGTCGTTGCTATACCCTAAAATTATGCTTTGCAAGATTTACGAAAACTGTAAACATACCATTAAAAAGTAATTTTACTACTGTCAAACCGTCTTTAGAATGCTCAAATTAGTGCAGAAAACAAGTTTGGAACCCAAAAACTTTAAAATGGGGTATCCAGGTCGAGCTCAGCTTGTTGTACCTAGGTATCGGTACTTAGGTATGTGTGCCTGGGCAGTAGTACCCCAAGTATCTGATGCTCAGATGGCTTAGGTGAAAAGGGATATCTAAAGACGAATATATACAATAAATCGCACCAAATGGACGACTACTTGGTTTAAGGATCTGGGCGGTTTAGGGTAACCTAAACCATTGAGGGAGAGTCAGGACATTGAAAGTATGTCTAATGGCTCATTTATAAACGTTGTCGTTGTCGTCGTCGTTGTCGTTGGAAAAAATGTTTTATAAAGGCATTTTTACGCCAACGACAACGACAACGCCAACGACGACGACAACGACAACGACGACATATTTATAAAAAATCCAACGACAACGCCAACGACAACGAAAAATTTTTCTTCCAAATCAGACAAATTTTGCATTTTAAGTCAGAATTTTAAGGATTAACTATATTCTCCACACGTTTTCACTCGAAAGCTCGACTAAAAATGCGAAATTTGTCCAATTTTGAATAAAAAATGTCGTTGTCCTTGGCGTCGTCGTTGTCGTTGGCGTTGTCGTTGGATTTTTTATAAATAGGTCGTCGTTGTCGTTGTCGTCGTCGTTGGCGAAAAAAAATGTTTTATAAAAAAATATTCCAACGACAACGACGACGACAACGACAACGTTTATAAATGAGCCATAAGCCACTAAGGGAAGATTTGTGCCACTGCAGGTCAATAAGGACCATTGGAATAACAAAAAATCCCTTCACTCAGAAGTCGGGTGAAAAATAAATTAAATTACTGTCAAACCCCGATAGAGTGTAGCCCGGGGGCACTCTACACTACCGTATTCTCTCTAATAGGCCGACACCCTCTAATAAACCGACACCCCTACTTTGAGGGACCGTATCTCAGTCCGAAGAAAAAAAATTACATAGCTGTTTATTGCGTTTTCTTAGTTCCCACGAGCTCTATCGATTCCGCTTTTTCGATTTTGGATTTTCACCCGAAAATGTCGAGTTCGACCCAAAATTTTCACGATTTTTGAAGGGTTGAAAATAAACCGACATGTCGGCCTATTAGAGAGAATACGGTATATTGAGGTTACACTATATGGAGGGTATGGTCTAAGCCATTTTTTAACAATGCCAACCATATTCTTAACAGTACTTACTCACCCTAAATCAATTTTGTCTTTCAAACATTCCCAGAGACTACATAACGTCCAAATATCACCTGAAAAACTCGAAGACCATGCATTTTGAAAAACCAAACTAAAATTTGAAAAAAATTACACTGTATCGAAGTCTACACTATATCGGGGGTTCATTATATCGCGATTTGACTGTAACCCAAACCGAGCTTAAACATTTGAAAAATAAATATAGTCAAAAAGGCCCGGTGTCAAGCGTCCCAGGGGGTCAAATGTTTCGGACCCGGGTCGGATCAATCGTCCCTTTTAGGTATGGGATCAATCGTCGCTTTTCAAAGGGTGGGATCAATCGTCTCTTTTTAAAGCTCCCGCACACTCCGGCGTAACACGACCCGCGTAACACAATTTCACTAGTGTTACGCGTAACACTGTTTTTGAGTCGCGTAACACGAGTGGCGTAACACGCTATTTTGTTACGCGTAACACCGAGTCACGTAACACCTGATTTTGGCTTCTGGATTCATTTTTTGTGTTTTGACCTTTTGAAATGTTTGTCTTCTTATGTTTAACGGGATTTAAGAGTGTGTAGAAGTTTCTAAAAAATAGAAGTTTCTGAAGAGATAGAAATTTTCCTATTTAGGACGCATCTCATGTTACGCGAGTTGAGTCACGTAACAACACCTTATTACGTGATTCGCTTTTGCTAAGTTATATCTCCATATAGTATTTGGATCCGCTGTGTCTTTTTTCACCACTTTTAACTTAAAGCTTAATTTTCTGCTACGTTTTGCGAACCAATGTTGGATATCTTTCCGGAACACTCAAGTACAGCATATTGGTTTTTTTATAAGCACAAAATGTATGATCAAATTTCGCACTAAAAAATTTTTCCTGCCGGCCAAATTGGAGATAATGTATTTTAGCATGGATTTTCGGTGGAAGTTTGGGTTCAAACCCGATTTTCTCCTAATTTTTGCAAACTCATGTCGGCTATATTTCCGTTGTACCCAGGTAGTGGTATTCAGGTGGTATTACCCAGGTGGTGTAACCCAGGTGGTGGTGCCCAGGTGCTGGTGCTCACTGAGCACTGCTTAGGTGGTCATGCCCTGGTGGTTGGAATTTCTTAACAAACTCATAATACAGTCGTGTCTTGATATAACGCAACCCTTGAAATTATTCCAGCAAAAAAAATGTGGTCAAATTTACGTTCGCTATAACGCGACTTTTTCCGGTCCCAAGGGGTCGCATTATATCGAGACTTGACTTTATAAAATACTGCGTTAATATTGGCGGCATATTTATAAAATTAGTTTGTTTTAAACAATCATCATATTGTCAGCGAATACAGGATACCTTGCAGTCGTACACTTTCCGGATAGTTGAGGCGGGATCAAGGCAATTTGCTCACACTCCAGGCGACTGGAGTAGCTGGAGTGAAAAAATAGCACTTGCAGATGGTAAACACTTAATAAAGATGAATTCTATGCAAAGATGGTTTTTTGTGAATAGCTCTGTGAAAGAATGCGAGGATATCTGAATAAAAAGACAGGAAATTATCGGAGGGATCGGGGCTGTGTATTTTTAGGAAGACGTGCCCTGGCATTGGATTAGACTATTTAGGTGTTATCACCTGGATTAGACCACCTGAGTACTTGGTCTCTGCCACCACCTTGATCTGTCTATTGGAACAGAGAAAACTGTAAATATCTTTCCTGCAGCATCCTTCACCTTTGTATGATTGCCGTTTAAACGTAAATGTTGACAAACAAGAAAGAATCGTTGACCTGAAACGTGTTACGCGACTCGGTTGTTACGCGTAACATGTTACGCGTAACACGCGAAATGCTACGCGTAACATCGAAAACTGCTGTTACGTGACTCTTGTTACGGGGGTCTGTTACGCGACTAAAAAAGGTGTTACGCGTAACAGGCTCGCGTAACACGAGTAGCGTAACAGAATTTGTTACGTGTTACGCCGGGTGTGGGGGGAGCTTAACGGGATGAGATCAATCGTCTCGTGGGATCAATTGCCATTGGGATCAATCGTGCGTGTACGGTAAGTGCAAACTGTAGCAAGTACCCATGGCCATAACTTTAAACATTTCACCCGCATTATCAATAGGAAAAATCGCAGTTTATCTATTTTTCAGGCTAAAAAATTTCAAAGAACCCTAGTAAAGCCCGTGGAAATCAACCACACGTAGTATTACAAATGATCAAAAATAGAGAGACATTCAAACAGCAACAGGGACAAGCTAGGAACCAAGTCGCCACAGTATCTTTATTCAACAACAACGGGACAATGACACAGAAACAATTTATTGCTTCTAAGGATTGTACTCAATGGGCAAATTCTTGCGACGCACCATTCCATCGCCCTGGAACCATTCGCGACGGAACTGCTTGGCGGCTCCATCAGGCGTGTTGGTCCACTCGACGGTGATGCGATCGTTCTGCGTGTCCTCTGAGCCGAAGTCGAATGAATCGCAGGAGACAGCCATCAGCACGGATTCCTTCGGGTCGAGAACTCCACACGGCGGATCCACACCCAGCGCTTGGAATTCGTAGTCTTGATAGCCCACCCGATACGACGCCCGCCCGCATTGATGATCTGCAAATCAAAGAGAAATTAGATGGGGATTTGGAATTGAACTAACCTTGATATGATAGGTGTGCTTGTCGTCGTAGGGAGCGTTGAAGACCACCTTGGAATTGGGCTGAGTTGCGATGTCACCTGGCGGAACAGAAGCCATTTTTCTTTTGGAGCAGCAGAGAGCGAGAGAGAAGAGCAAGCGAGCACAACCAAAGCAGAACACACAATGATGCTATGAAAAGAAACTTTCGCCTTATATAGTGTGTTTTGTCAAAAAGTTGTTAAATATAGTTCGTCTCGAAGTGAATTTAATTAAAACTTTACTTCTCAGAGAAGCCTGTGTGACGATCTTCATTCTTTCCTTTTTGTCAAGCAAATAAGTCCTTGGTCTTTTTTGTTCGATGAACCTTCTTCTGTTAAAGGGGCATGCCCGTGCGTTTCAAAAAGTTAAGGCGGGGACAGCAATTTTTTTTGAATCGTTTTATTTTTCACTCGTTTTGCGTCAAATCTAATATTAATTACCCTATACTACTTTTAAAAACTAGGCAGAAAACTTAAAAAATCTGAATGCGTATGCATGTGAAACTTGATCGAGAAAGAAAAAAAGTGCTGGTCCCCGCTTTTCTCCGTGTCGGGCACGGGCATGCCCCTTTAAGTGATGTTTCTTTTCGCAATTGTCGGCTTCTAATGGTTTCAGTGAGAACCGCCTTTCAGCTTGGTTTCTCAAATTTTAACTCGAAATCTTTTTTCGCTTGAAAATGGCGATACTGTATTTTCTCGGCGACCGGACATTTAGCATAATTTGTGCAATTTGTCCGCGGACATTTAGCATAATTTTTCGGTATGATTCGGGGTAAAATAATCAAATCATACCGAAAAATTATGCTAAATGTCCGCGGACAAATTGCACAAATTATGCTAAATGTCCGGTTGCCATTTTCTCTATTGAGCGCCCAAGGCGTTTATTTCTCAACCCCACAAAAATTGAGAGATTGTCAATCAAAGTGGCCTTAAGTTTGTAATCCTAGTCGAAAATAAGGCGTAGGTATTTTTGTCCCTTTTTCCCACTTTTTGAATTCGCGCCTTTTTCATTTTATTCATTTGGCTGCTGTTTTATTTTTTTTAAAGGAGCATCCCCACCTAAGGCAAAAGCAATCGTTGATATTTGCATTCCGCGGACAAAATCCTACATTATGGTTTTGGCACGAATTGTTTTTGTGTGCAAATTTTTTTTTGTTTTAAACGTTCATTTCGAGTTCTCGAATCAATATCGGTATGTTTCGCTGATCTGCTGCTAGTTTTATGTTTTTTTTTATGGCTCGAAGATTGTGTTGCACCTTTTGTGATACATAAACTTTGAAGGCAAATATACCATTCGAAAGCCCTGACTTAACTTTGAAACATATGCGCTGAAAAAATTTTTGCTCGGTTTTACAAAAAGATATGACCATTTAAATGAGACCCTTTTGAAGGACAAATTTAAGAAGTATGAAAAAAGTTAAGGGAACTGAAGATAAAAATAATTAAAACAGTCAAATCTTTTTTTGTGATCAACGAAACTATTTCGTTCACCACTCATTTTGTAGGCACAAAGATAAGCTTTCGAATGACAACTAAATTGCCCATAACTGCTATACAAGGTGCAGCAAACAATTAAATTGATGTAAATTTGCTCGCCTCGGCGGTCGAAAGTTGGCGGAAAAGAATGCGTGCCTACGTAAATGCGAAAGGTTGATTTTTTAAATTCTGAATGATGCATCTTGTGCAGAATTGTCTAAGCTTTCGAATGGTATTATTATTTTTTTAATATTGTTAGTTTGGGACATAAAAATCTTGAATTTTTGTCCGTGTCAGGACTTTTGGCGCACCCTGTAGTGTTGTGAAAAGTCGAAGCTGCATGAGACTATCTGATGAGGAAAGTCAGTTGTTGGACGCGTTTTGACGGAATCTTCTCGTAGTTATCTCCAGCTTGGTTTTCTATAAGTTTCCGTACTTGACTATTTGACCAGGACATTATGATTTTCGGTTATCGTATGGTTGGTGTATAACTGAAATAAATTTCTATTGATATTTACCGGCCAAGTAGGTCTTCTCTTGTTTACTTGGGGTGTTCAAGCCAAAAAAATTTCACAGTGATCAAACCACCAAGTCTCAGATATGTTATGTTACTCATAGAGTTATTAAACATATCCAAGATTCAGATAGCTTTGAAAGCAGGAGAAATTTTCACGTACTGGACACCCACATAAGCGAAGACAATATCTGAAAGATTTTAGACATTGAAGGCGAGATCAGAACTATTAAGCGTGGATCAGGGCCATTGAGGGTTAATTAGGACCGTTGATTGTAGATCAAGACTGTTGAGTGATGATCAGGACCATTTAGGGCGGATCGTGACCATTAAAGGTAGATAAAGACCACTAAGAACATATAGGGATGATTGAGGGTGGATTACAAAAATAAACTACGAATAAGAAGAGACGGCAAAGTTAGTCAAAATTTGAAAACTGAACTAAGTACTAGAAGCTTCTTAAGAAAAATTGCTGTTACGAAAGAGTTTGTTATGAAAATTTGCTGTTACGAAAATGTTTGTTACGAAAATGCGCTGTTACGAAAATGTTTGTTATGAAAATGTTTGTTACGAAAAAAATTTGTTACGAAAGTTTGTTGTTACGAAAATTCGCTGTTACGAAATTGTCCTGTTACGAAACTTCGTACAGCCCTTTTTTTGCACAATTTTTTGGCGGTTAGTTATTAATAAGAAGATGTGTCCAAGATCATTGTTTGCTGAAGAAGTATTTGTCAAGCAGGATCGATGAATATTCACGTGAACAATAAGTATACAACAACAAGTCTACCTCAAAAGGGGGGGGGGGGTGGAACTTCATATGCGCATCGCCTTAGGTCACAGATTCAACTACACTGGCTGCAGACCTTATTTTTTTTCTCTCTTTTTATTTACAAGTTTGGTGTCAAAATGTAGCTAACATCCTCAGCTTTCATTTGAGCTATCATACAGATAATAAGTTTCTATAAAGTTAGAGCTAAAATTTAAAAAAACATTAAACCGTGTCCAATTCGATGAAATCCTCAATAGGATTATCAATCAAGCAACCAATTGCGACCATTTTCAGCTTCACTGTCAGCAAATGCTGTAATTCGAAGATTTCATGCACATGACTGGCTGGTATTGAATTGGACATCAGTAAAAGTTTTTAAAATATTAGCTGCAACAAAATATTACCTTCTACCTTGTATGATAGCTCAAATGGAATCTCATGACCTTGGCTTTATTACTGTGTATGAAACGTGTGACTTGTCGAAAAATGCAGAAATATCAATCAAACTAGTAGAAGAAACCCTCAAAACCATCGATTATCGGAGCTCTAGCCTATTTTTTAGCATACGAATAAGCTACACTAGGCGTGAAACCTGCGTTGATGGTCTTGTCGGATAATCAAGAGCCCGATGATGACTTTTACACGAAATTGTTAATAAAATATATGGTGTGCAGCCGGTGGTAGTCGAACCTGTAACATACGCGGTGCGGATATTAAGTTTCCCATCCCTTTAATTTGGCTGCCCTGGACAAACAATTGGCCTGAAAATTCTGCCGAAAATCATAAAAAATTGAAAATAGGATAAAAACTTTCATTGTTGGAGTGGTAAATTACTTCAAATTTATGGTCGAAAAATAAGCGCCCCCCCTTCTAATTGCCTAGTACATGTTAGTAGAAGGTAATGGTCCTTCAATGACAAGATTCAATGTTTTTACTAAAAAAGTTTTCAATTTCGATGTTATTGTTTAATATAATTCAATAGGATTTTTTTTAACTACGTTCAAAGACTGCCTTTTCCACGACTCTAGCTACGCCTTTCTTATTATTAGATTTGAAAAGTTTTCATAATTATTTGGCGAAATGCTAAAAAAATTTATATTGCTAAATTTATCGCTGTTTTTACTGAAGCAATGTCAATCAAAATTACGACAATGTGCTAGCTTGTGTTATTGTTCTCGGGTCATTTACAATGAATATTGTTCAACTATTAAAAATTTGCGTTCTCGCTGCTTTTGTGGGCACTATTCTTACTGGAGTGCTGTTTATAATCCGTTCTTCAGATGAACAACAGGTTTTTTTAATTATAAATTAAATTTTGATTTCCAGTTTTCTTTTTTCAGTTTTTATCACAATAATTTTTAAACTTTTTAATTCTTTTCGAAAATTTCAACAGCGTAATATTAAAAAGGTCAGTTGCTTTTTTGGTGCTACATAGTTTAACTTAAACATTTTCGAAAAAATTGGAGCAGAGAACTAGGATGTCCCAGTACGTGCGCTTGCATACCTTATTATGGGTCTCCTCGCTATGCATTTATCAGAAATCTGATTACCGTATTACCTCTTTTAATCTCCCATGGCGGATTATTTTTCAACCCGCCGGAAATCTGAAACATTTGGGGTCAATCTCAAGATTTTTAGGGGAAAATTAAAAATTTAATAAGTGGAACCAGTAGAGCTCGTGGGAAATTACACCAGACAAAGACTAGAAAATAGTTAATGGGACATCCTGCTTTAGGCTGTCAAAACGTTTGGTGAACGAAATGCATGGGTTGCAATTTAAAGTGAAAAAAGCTCACAAAAATTCGAATAAACTTATAACTGTCTGGTATTATAACTGTCCAACACTTCCCACACCCTGATTTTAACATGAGAAAATCACATCAAATATAAGGTAAAACTTCACTAAAACACCTAAGTAAAAAACACGGGTTTTAGTGTGAGTTTGCTGTGATTTTCTCTAAAGTTATTTTTAATAAGTATGTTTGACCACTCGATCGATAGAGAAAAATTTCAGCTACAAACGATGTAAAAAGATCTTAGGTAAGAAAACAGAATATGTATTAAAGTGTATGTGAAATGAAGTAGTAGTCGATGTCAAAAAGTAGCCGTAAAAGTATACCGTAAATGCTCTAATAGAGCCCTCGAGGGCTCTATTTTTCGATCCCCCGAAAATCTGGAAATTGTCAATCAAAAATGGCCTTAACTCTGAAATCATAGTCAAAAATGGGGGGGGGGTGGCCCTATTAGAGAGGGGGCTCTATTAGAACATTATGGTAACTGTCTGTTTTTATAATAAAACGCAAAAACCGAGATTTGTAAAATATTCACTCTGGGCTGAGGTATAGGTCTTCAAAGTCAGGGCTGGGGGATTAATGGGAGTAATTCTTTTCTCTGGGGCAAATAAATTTTTTTGTGCAAATCCTATATACTAAAAGAGAGTTGTGTGTGTGTAACGGTGTGTGTAACGGTGTGTGTAACGTGTCCGATTTTTTTTATGTCTCAAAATTGTTGTTTAAAAGTTGGTCTTGAAATGAAACAGAGTAAATTCTTTCGAGACTCAATTTTTGAGAGTCTCATTATTTTATGGTTTTAAAAAGTCAGTGGTTGAGTCTCTTTTACTTATACTCTTTCATTATACTTTTTTTCCAGTCTCTCTTTTCTTGATAGTGCCTCAGGAGAAGCTTGGAAGAATCAAGATGCTGAACCCGCGTGATGGACATTCATGTTACTGTGATTATTGTATTCTTCTTTGTCTCAATAAAAAATATTATTGTTTCAGTCTCTCTCTCTTCTCGGTGATGCCTCAGGAGAAGCTTCAAAGAATCAGATGCTTAACATGCGTGGTGGCCATCTATGGTACTGTGACTGTTGTATTCTTTTTAGTCTCATTAAAGAATGTAATTGTTCCAGTCTCTCTCTCTTTACTCGGTGGTGCCTCAGGAGGAGCTTTGAAGAATCGAAATACTGAACCCGCGTGGTGGCCATCTATGGTACTGTGACTGTTGTATCCTTCTTTGTCTCATTAAAGAATGTAATTGTTTCAGTCTCTCTCTTCCTTTGGTGCCTCAGTAGAAGCTTTGAAGATTCAAGATGCTGAACTTGCGTGGTGGCCATCAATGGTACTGTGACTGTTGTATTCTTCTTTGTCTCGATAAAAAATCTAAATGTTTCAGTCTTTCTCTCTTTTCTTGATAGAGCCTTAAAAGAAGTTTGGAAGAATCAAGATGCTGAACCCGCGTGGTGGCCATTTATGGTACTGTGACTGTTGTATTCATTTATGTCTCAATAAAGAATGTAATTGTGTCAGTCTCTCTCTTTTCTCGGTGCTGCCTCAGGAGAATCTTCGAAGAATCAAGATGCTGAACCCGCGTGGTGGCTATGTATGACTATTCTATTCTTCTATGTCTCAATAAAAAAGATTGATTCATTCTCTCACTTGACTGTTGTATACTTCGAATGTTACACTTGTATTTATGTGTCATAAAGTTGTGTGCTAAGTTTAACGTTGGCAACTTTCAGCAAGGTTTCATCTTTCTGTCGTAAACAAAATGTCTGTATCGAGTAACACTATTTTTTTTCTAATTTTTCTCTGTTTTACCATTATTATTCGATTCAGTCTCTCTCTTGACTGCTGTTTGATTTTATGTTCTGTATCTTGAAGTTTGTGTCCTTTTTACGGGCTTCTTTCGAATAAGTTTCTTTTTCAATATAAACAGAATGTTGTATTGAAAACTTAAATAATTTTCTAAATTTGTTAAAAAAAAAGTCTCATTTGGTATCATTGAATTCAAAATGTCACGATATGAATAATATTTTGCAACAAACGTTCATCGAAAAATAAATCCCGCCCGTAGGGCGGGCAAAAACTAGTTTATTATTATTTGAAGCAAATACATTTTTGGGGCAAACTTTTTTTGGGACAAATTTACCTTTTTTTCACGGAAGCTTTTTGAAAAAATTGTCCCAAAAAAAGAGAAAAGTTTGTCTAAAATAAAAGTAAATTTGCCCCCAAAATATATTAGCTGCAAATAAGAGTGAATCTGTTCTTAACCTATCTGCCCCCAAAAAATGTTTCTGTCTCAAAAAAGGATATTTGTCCCAGAAAAAAGGATTACCCGATTAATAGAGGTTATATGGTATTTTGACCTTAGACTTTCTACAGTTAATTTTAATTCTCAAAAATATATTTCATGAAAATTTTTTGAAGAAAATTACTGTACAAAATTTTATTTTTGCGATTATATGTAAAAAATTACCGTTGGGATCTTAGCTTACATCTAAATTTCAGATCAAAGCACATGTGAAAGACCTATCGGCCAAACAAAGAAATCAAGAGAAATTTTCTGACAATCAACACATTGTAGACAAGCCACAAAATATCCCAATTGAACAGCCAAACGAGTCGGTCAAAGAAGCTGATGACCCTGAAGAAATTCAGTCTGAAAAATATATAGCTAAACCACCGAAAGTAGAGCATGAGGACACCAGCACGACTATAGCACCTGTGTTGACCAGGGCAAGTGTAACCACTACCACTAGTACAAGCCCAGCAACCACAACAACGCAAGAGCAGGTCACTGTGGAGCAGAAGGTGTTGAAAGAGCTCAAAGAAGTAGGTCACTCATTGTTTTTATTTGTAAAATGGTGGTCGTTGGTCATATTTGGACCTTATTCGGTTTAGGGGGGGGGGGGAGGCACCGATTTTTAGCCACCACTTTTATGAAATCATTGAGCTGATTATGGTAAGCAAGTCAACCATGATCACCTTAAAGAGGCATGCCAAGCCCGACACGGAGAAAAGGCGGGGATCAGCGCTTTTTTTCTTTCTAGATCAAGTTTTACATGCGTTCTCATCCAGATTTTTTTAGTTTTCTACCTAGTTTTTAAAAGCAGTATAGGGTCATCAATATTAGATTTGACGCAAAACAAGCCGAAATGAAAGGATTCAAAAAATTTGCTGGTCCCATCTTAACTTTTTGAAACGCACGGGTATGCCCCTTTAATTAGCATGATATTTGTAACTGATGTTATAAGTACAGTCGACGCTCGATATAACGAACCGATTTTTTTGTTTATTTGGCCAGCAGTAAAGTAAAATGACTAAAGTTGCCGCTCGATATAACGAACTCCTGTGGCTGGTCCCCAGACAGTTCGTTGTATCGAGCGTCGACTGTACTAACAAACCATTATCAAAACTACTACAGTTATCACAATCAACATGAAAAAATTAAAAAATTTATAGTTTAAAAATCGGTGGTCCCCTAAACTGACTAAGGTCCTTTTTGTTTTTTAGTCGTATATGTTCGCAAATTGAAAGAGTGAAATAGTTTTACCCCAAGTTCATCCAAAATATTATTTTGACTAAAAACGACCAATCAATCGACAGTGGAATATCTCAGCTGTAAACGATACGATAATATCAAAGAAAGGAAAAAATAAATTTTGAGAAAAAGACAGCTGAAGTGAGTGTGAGGCAAAGTAAGGGGTGTGACTTTTGGAAACACTGATCTCAAATCTTTTCGATCCTTACTAAGGTTGCATGGTGGTTTCCCAAATTTACATGTTAGCTTTTGCGTATTTGGAAAACGTTGCAAAATAGCAGGGTAGAAAGCATATTTTTATTGAAAATTATGGGAGAAGGCTGTTTCGCCGTCGCGGTTTTCGCCGTCGACGTTTTTCGCCGTCGACCTTTTACGACGTTTTTTGCCGTCGATGTTTTTCGCTGTCGACGTTTTTTTATATTTCTTCAGCAGTTCGTTGCGGGTCACGTTGATTCGAGAAGCGTTTACGTAGAATTTACGTTTATTTACGTTAATTTTTTAAATATTTCTTCAAAATCTTGCGTATTTGACTTTTGCTCATAGAAGTAAGCCAATTTTGTTAGACGGCGAAAAACGTCGACGGCAAAAAACGTCGACGGCGAATTGTGCGACGGCGAAAACATCGACGGCGAATACCGCGACGGCGAAACAGCCCTCTCCCAAAATTATTTTGCTTTTTTTCTAGTTGGGAAAACACATTTGAGTCCGTCCTTACGACCTATGTCGAAACCCTCTCCTCAAAAGCTCGAAGATATTGGTTCTCGAAGTTAGAGGTGGAGGCTTATTAGAATAAATAGCTATTCTAGTCCAGAAAAGCAGAGATTCCGATTTTTCCAACTCTTTTTTTAAAAAGCTCAACACTTACCATTAAAAGGTCTGCTACCCTGTTATTTTCTTAGTCATGAATATGGGTAGAATCTAAAAACTTTAAAATAATATTTTTCGTAAAAAGTGTACACCCTTTGATCTTTTTAGACTTCACGCCCTCCTTCTGTCCACATTTTCTACTATCCATGGTATGGATCACCTGAGTTTGACAATGGAAAAGTAAGTTCTCAACTGATTTAAAAAAATTCTAGCATAATATTTTAGTATTACCACTGGATCATGAGGTTGGTTGCAAAACAGTTCATTTTATATCTATTTTAAAATTTTCAGATACTGAAACCTTGGGACCACCACGACAAACACAAATATCCAAAGGTAATAACACGAATAACAAATTTATCAATTCATGGAAGTGTTGCAGGCCACCACCAACCACCTGGAGATGTTGCTCTAACTTCTACCCTCGACTTGGTCCATACAGCAGCAGTGATCCTGAAGTGGTGGAACAGCACATGAAGTGGCTTTCTAGGTTATTATTGTCTATGAGTGTTTAGTATGTGTGCTAATTAAGTGTATTACAGTGCAGGCATAGATGTGGTGATAGTGTCCTGGTACCCCAAAAATAAGGCAGATGATGAAGGTTAATTTTTTGAGAAACTTTTTAAGCAACCTAATAGCTTTTCATAGGTCTTCCATGGGACTCTTTGATGCCACTGTTGTTGAATGTGACAGACAAGTACAAAATGAAGGTGGTTTCCACCTGGAGCCATACAAGACAAGACGGCAGAATCTGTTGCAGATGACATAAAGGTAAACGACTATATAATCTGACATATCTATTTCGTGGTTTTAATACTTGTTTTTTTGCGAATTTTCACTAAAATAGTGTCATTAGATAGGTGTCGTGAAGTCCGTACCCGTCCGCACAAAATTGTCACAGAGTTAGACGCAAGCAATCTGCCGAAAAGGCAGTATCGTCATTACAAAAAGGGGTTTGCAAAATACAACGGCTTTTCAAATAGGGGATTTAAAAAATCGGTTTTGGAAATAGACGTTTTTCAAATTATAGCGGTTTTCAAAATAAAGGGTTTTTAAAATAAGCGGTTTTTCGACTAAAAACATCTTGACTTAATTTCTTGAATTGATTTAGTAGTCGGTCTAATACGTAAGGTTGCATGCTCTTTGATTTACTCTTGGTGTTTGAGGCCATGTGTGATTTTCTGGTCAAAATTTTGATAAAGTAAGCATAAATAAAAATTAACAGCTACTAGGTGGAATCGAAGCGGAGTAGATATGATCACCCCACTGTTATCACATTACCTACCGCTACATATCCCGATTATGTGCAAGGCGTACTTGACTAATATGTCCAAGGTAAAATCTGGACTCATCTTTTGGCATAACTGTTGGACCAATTGATCCCTAGCGCGGTTTGATACGACACACCCTGATTTTAAAAGTTATTTGAGACTACTCGAAATTTAAGTGTTTGAGAAAAAAATTTAAGTTCTACCCGAAATTGAGATGGTTGATCCGAAAAGAACTTCATTGAATACTAACGCAGTACCATTAGATCGTCTTTATATTACGTAAGTGTGCATAAATCATCATACTTCGAGGTGGTTGTTTGTGGTGGTGTTCTTGTAGGACTACTATATAAATGCCCGACTATACATACTATATAAATGCCTGCCCTCTATAGTTAACTTTTTCAAATTTGTTTTGCCTTTTTAACCCTAACTATTTTGTTTTCCAAAGCCGACGACCACTCATTTTGTAGTGTTTGCTCGATAAATTTTGTAAATGGATTCTTTAATGAAAAACCGATCGTATTTTGACACATTCTAATATACCTATCAGCACAATGAATAACCTTCACATTTTTTTTTAATTTTCAGTATATAATCAACACCTACGGCAACCATTCAGCCTTTTACCGCACAGCCAAAAAATCAACCAAAAAAGAGGTTAAAGAACTGCCCCTGTTCATACATTTACGATTCTTACTTGATTCCACCTGAAGAATGGGCAAAATTGCAACTCTGGAAGGTAGTTCAACCATCAGAGGCACTGAGTGGGACTCCATCCTTATTGGTATATCCCTAGTGATGCAAAAAACAAGAGCTCAAACTACTTTTAGGGCTTTATCTGAATTCTGAACACAAAGACAAAATCAAAAAAGCCAACTTTGACGGTATTTTTATTATTCGTGCCAGTAATTATAAACCCTAATAGTGTGAATTATAGGTATTTACACTTACTTTGCAAGCGATGGTTTCACGGAAGGCTCAACCATGACAAATTGGCCAGCTCTTTCCAACTTCTGTGCTACGTCAAATCTGCTATTTATTCCATCGGTAAGAACTTTAAGAAAATTTTGTATGGTGAAATCGGAAGCCGAAAAAGGTCATTTTCACTACATCTAAGTCTTTTGGAAATTTTCTCATTTTTCGCAATCAACCTGCAACACCAAAAAAACACCATTTTGGGTCAAAAAAACGCGAGCACTTACGCACTGCGCCATGGAAGCCACTTTTTCAAACCTAAATGGCTTCCCCCCCCCTTTAAATGAACCAGCACTGAATAAAATAGCCCCAAAGTTTTCGGTTCCCATATCTCCTTGTCTGAAATTTCTGTGCTTGACACTGCCAGTCAATTTGGCGGCAGGACGAAAAGCCATTTTCTGATTTTTCGACCGCGGATAAAAAGCCACTTTTTTGGCTTTTTGACCGCGGCTTCGGTACTTACTCAAACATTGTTCAGGGTGGTACTCTAGCTGTGCTTTTTACTCCCAAAAAGTTTTTAACTCCAAAATAAAGCGACTTCAATATATGACAGGTCCGAAAAAAAGAACTGCAAAATTGCCTATTCCAAACTCATGATACTTCAGAAAACTTACTCCAATAAATAGAAAAGTGGCTTTTTGACTAGGGTCAAAAGCCAAATTTGGCTTTTTCGCCGTGGCGAAAAAGTCAGTTCGCTATTTTGAAGCAAAAAAAGATTCTGACGTGAAGTTTCAAAAAAAGGTTTCAAGTTCCGAAGAGAGGACAGATTTAAAAACCACTCCTAACCTTGATTATATGCAACTTTGTAGGTTGGCCCAGGCTACGTGGACACTAGGGTAAGACCGTGGAACTCCAAGAATACCAAGGAGAGGAATAATGGAGAATACTATAAAGAGCACTTCAAGATGGCCACATTGCCAAGGTAGTTTTGTGCTTAATTTTACGATTCATCATATCCTCACTTTCCAGGCCGACATAATCTCAATCACCAGTTTCAACGAATGGCACGAAGGCACTCAAATCGAGCCAGCTAAACCTTTCCAAGATACAAATGGCACAGATTTCGTCTATACCCAGTATGAAAGAGGACCTGAACAGTACTTGGAGATCACTTTGGAAATGGTTCATCTTCGGTTATATTTTAAAAACTTTTTTAAACTGTGTTTGATTACAGATCAAGACCTACTTCACACCCCATCACGAGAACATTCCTATGCAGATTGCCAGGATCGTGTAAATAAAATCTCTCCTTCATATTTTTTCTGTACACAAAACACTATCAGGGTTTTCTTTCTTATTTTTTTCGATGTTTTACTTCCATTAGTGGTAGGATTGGAAATTAAATTTTTTGTAAATCTGCGGGGTTGCTGCGCGGTTTTTTTCCTGATACGGTGACCGAAAATCTGTCATGGACTGTTTCATGTCAGTATTTTAGAGGGGTGAATGTGAAGTTCGACGTCAAAATTACGAATTAAGGGGCCTTGACTAGTCTAGGTTGGGATTCTGGGCAGTCCAAGTCATTTCTGACCATAAAACTTGAGTTTCTGCAAAACTTGAAATTTACGGGCGAAAAAGAGAGATCACAGGCAAAACGAAATATTCTACGGGCAAAACAAGTATTGTACGGGCAAAAAGATTTACCTCCTAATTCAAATTACACTGCGAATTTATTTATTTTCAAAAAAGTTAATTCCTGACTAAAAATGTGAAGAATTGCGTTTTTGTTGGGCAATACTTAATACTAATACTATATTTTTTTCTGTCACATATTCACTTTTTTGTCACAGATTTAGCTAAATCACAGGGGGACCAAGCACTTACAATATTGGTCAAAGTTTTTTTTCTCATAAAAGCCTGAAATTTTTACTACGACGTTTTTACCATGTTAACCATTTTGCAAAAAATTATCTTTTCCGCAAAAATTTTTGCCTTGGGGGACCGAGATCACATTTCAGGTTACTAATAATTTTGGACTACCTTGGTCGCGCAAGGCAAAAATGCTCAAAACTCGGTAGAAACGTCATAGAAATATTTTTAGGCTGTTATGAGAAAAAATTTTGGGCCAATTTTGAAAGTGCTTGATCTCCCTGTGGCTTAGATAAATCTGTGACAAAAATGAAGAAATCTATGACAAAAAAGTGAATCTGGGACATTTGAAATCTGTGACAGAAAAAAGTGAATTTGTGACAAAATATTGAATCTGTGACAAAAAAAGTTTTGCCCGTTTTTGTTGAGTTTAGAATTAAAATGTGCACTAAGTGATTTGGCGCACTTTCAAAATCTACCGCTTAATTAAATTAATTTGCCAGTGAAAGTTGTCAGTTTTTCAAAGTTTTTAAAGTCAGTTTTAACGTGAATTCGACACTATGCTGAGTCGTTTGTGCTCTCAAAATTCTGGCTAGAGTCTAATAGAAGGTTGCAGTATATTTATTGCGATGTATTTATAATATTTCCCTGCTTATCTAATTATTTGAATTTTTCTGTCATATCCGCATTTTTGTTAAGCTTAGCCAACTTGACAAAACGTAAAATGATACGCTTAGAAGACCGAAAAATCAGTAAGGAAAAAAACTTTTTATTAAAAAAGAACTATTTACAGGGTGGCGCAAAAAAAAACTTCCGTATCTAGTGAAAAAGGAATTAAGAACAGAGTTTTCAAAATGGACACAGCTATTTTTTCGGTGGCTTGTTAAATAAAAATTAATTTTTTTTGGAGATTTGATAAATTTTTGTAATTTGTGTACAAGAACAATTTCTTTACACGAATTAACAGAAATTTATCAACATCTCTGCATAATTTTTGTAAATCTTTGATATTTGAGCTGGCAATCAGATATGGTTTTTGTTACTTTAAACCGAAAAAAATTTAATTGAAACAAGTAAAAATAAGTCGGGAACTTAAAAAAATGCGAAAGTTTATTAGCCTTACCTTGTAAGTGAATTAAAGTATTGATTTGGGCATGTGATGATCCTATTGTATTGCACTCATAATATTTGTAGTTGCTTGCCTATAAACTGTATAAAGAATATTGTAGATTTCGAATTCAAGAGATTAGTGACGTGGTGGACAGCTCATGTGACGGGTTAACAATAAAACGTGAATACACTGACCACTGACATGTGATTTAGTAGTGGTCACAACAGACACACTTTAGTTAGTAAAAAAAGATTGCAGTTGCAACGTGTCCGCTGTTTGTTATGCACCAAACTAGTAAGGCCAAAATAATAGCATTACTATTACTCTTTGGTCACAGTGAGAGGTCGAAGTCGAAATAAAGTGCTGCCTAGAAATCGTAGGAGACCACCCATAATTAGTATTTTTTAAGGGGGGTTTTCCTATATCAGATTTGGCACTTGGAAAATAAAATTTCTAGGCAGCACTTTATTTCGACTTCGACTCCGACCTCTCACTGTGACCAACGGGTTATACTTCGGACCACTGTTTTAGAGGGGCGTACCAGATAAGGTACTTCTTCAGTCATACTCGGCCCTACATACCACCCTCCATTACTCGGATTTTTGAAAAGTGGTCCAAATTCACGCCACTAAACTCATTTTTTCTAAACATTTATAACACTTCTGATTAAAATTTTTGAACTTTGTCAAAAAATTTGCCTCCCATCCTTCGGGGGTAGATGCTCTTCTCAGGATATTTTAGGGTCATTTTGTTTTCGGTTGCTGGCCAAAAGAATATCTGAATGCATTTTTTGATCAAGAATCTTGCCGGAATTATGTTGCAGATAAGTCTGCGCGCGCATCTCTAACTCATGTAACTCAAGATACTCAGTAACAGAGGCTTGCATTATTGACTTTGACACATTCTAAGGAAAAACTTTGGCAAAAATTTTACCCGAGGTCATTGTGTCAAGCGTTACAGTCGACGCTCGATATAACGTCCCCTCAATAGACTGGCCAAAATGGAACGTTTATAACGAGCGAAACGTTTTATCGAGCGTCCACTGAAATATACTTTCTTTGATGAGCTTATATCACTTTTTTGGGCATGAATTGAGACATACTTGTTCTAATTGAGTTGAGAAAAATCAAGAACATAACATTTCTTATTGATCAGACTGAGATGTCAACGAGAATGGTTTGAGATTGAAAATTTTTGAGACAAAACTTATTTTTATTGAGTTGAGAAAGATTTGAGAAAAAAATTTCTATAAAACTTTTTTTGAAGAAAACAGTCGATTAGGGTATTTTGGATTAAGACTTAATCAATTGAATGAGATTCTCCAAAGACTGATCTCAATTCCTCGCTAATAAGAAAAATTAAAAACTTGAGTAAGTTTTATCCATGAGGGCCGGAAAAATATGGTCCTAAAGCCGGGTGGCGTAAAATGGAACTTGGCTGGAACAAAAACATGCACCAAACAAAAACCACAAACCATGATAAAAGCCGCAATTCTGCAGTGATCACATTAAAAATGCAAATCTCGTTGTATTCTCCCAATAAATAGACATTTTTATTCTAAAAACCTTTTGTGCGACACACTCTGAATCGTCAATTGGTTTTCGAGTAATTTGCCGAAATTCCACTAAAAGTTTAAAATATGAAGTCAGTGGCTAAAGTGAAGCCAGAGAGAGCAACATGGCCGCAGCGGAACTTCTTTATAATGCCCACAGTTTCTTTTGCTGTAGGACTGGCAAATATCTGGAGATTTCCTGCTCTCGTCTACGAACATAAATGGAGGTACTTTACACTTGTATACTTTAATCTAACATTCGCAAATCTTTTTATTTTAAAATAACATTTATTGTTAGAGCTGGGAATGGAGACTGAACAAAAATGTACGACACTATTTTTTAGATCTCCCAAGAAGGCCTGGCTCTATCCAACAAAGGGGTTTATCCGCTTGGTCCCCCCTGTTGTTTTTTTGTTACTTAGTTTTTTGGCTCAGGCAAGGGTAGCCAGCGTATGTTAGGACGGACTCAAACATATCTTAGATTTATGTTTAAGTTATCCTAAAGTAAACGTACGCCAGGTGGCCGCGTACGGCTTTTCTAGAGGCCTGGGAAAAGTGCGATCCCACGATAGTCCTCCTTGCAACGTCGGCGCTCTAACCATTTGAGCTATCGGGTCGCCCCAGCCTGTTCTTATTTCTCTGCTATCTGCCTCCCTTACACTAACCTAAGCTGGTCTACCCTTGCCTAAGCCAACCCTTGCCCAAACCCAAATAATCACAATAAAAGAACGACAGAGTTGTCCAATGCAAAACCGCCCACCATTGTGGAACAGGGCAAGAAAGCCTGGATCACATCCACTGCACCACGTTAGTAATGAAAAAACAAGTAAGACAAAGCTGACCAATATGTACGCGCCACCTTAAGTTGAATTAAGTTGTCTGAACGCCACCTTAATTCGTGCCTTTCCCGTGTTAGAGAACCGTTTGATCTAAATAAAAAAACTCATAAGGCTATCCCGAACCTTTGGGCCCCACTCGCCAGAACCAAAGGGGTCCCAGTCATTTTAAGTCTAATCTATGCGAAAAATAAGTAAGGCGCGAATTCAAATTGGACATTTTTTTGCATAAATTAGACTTAAAATGACTGGGACCCCTTTGGTTCTGGCGAGTGGGGCCCCAAAGGTTCTGTTGCTCCCTCATAATTATGCAACGATTCATAAAAACCAAAATTTTTCAGAAACAAAGAGAAAAAATTCAAATTTATAAATTTCTCGTAAAAAAAGAATGCCACAGCAAGTTTTGCGGTCTTTAATTTCGACACACCGTGGCTATATATGCTTTTCTGATATGCTTCTCGATTGGCTCCTTTTCTTATTCTTGAAGTTCCATGCTTCGTCCATTGTCGGCGCTGGGAAATAGGAGGCTTAAGATGGATACCTATCAGAATGTTTAACGAATGGAATCCACACCGGTTTTTCAAAATCTTTTTAAAGGGGTGGTCGAAGCCACTACCAGCATGCGTACTTTTTTTACTATTTTTGATGTTTTTTTTTCACTTTTTTATTTATTATTTTGGTATACTATAGTTTAAAAGATCAAATTATTATGATGTGTAAGAGCACAAAAAATTTACGGATAAACTCCGCTTTTTGCTAGTAAATATATTTTACCTAGGTGTGGCGAGAACTAAAGACTCTCTATAAGAGGGAAATCCAATTCCGCCACCACTTAATTTCCTGTCTCTTTCGAATTTCTCAAAATCATGTCATCCTTTTCAAAGTGCTGATCAGCAAAAGTGTAATATGCGATAAAATACCCTATATAACTTTGGAAAACTGGAAAATAATGTAAAACACGAAAGAAATAAAGAATAGATTGATAACCATAATATCTGTATACCGTATATTTTCTAATAAGGCCCAACTTTCTATTAAGACCCCACCTTCTAATAAGGCACACTCCCACAGGTGTTGAAAATTAGGCCCCGCCTCAAAAAGGCCTAAAAGGCATACAGTCGACGCTTCTATAACAACGCTCGGCCCTGTTCAGCCTTTACGGGGCATTATTTTGCCTTGGTCCCCCCTGTTGTTTTTTTTTTTTTGCATTTTCTCATTTTTTGCCTTGTCCCCCCTGTTGTTTTTTTTTTGCATTTTCTCATTTTTTGCTTGGTCCCCTGTGGTTTTTTTTGGCAAGAGTTTGCATATTGTTACAACGTCTATATTATTTTTTAGTGCCTTTGACGGTCAATGCCACGCTCAAAAATTTTCTCTTCTGTGGAATTTCCGAATGTTGTTTCTCTCCGGCTGAAGGAAATATTTTCTATAGCAGCGAGCAGTCCCTGAAGTTCTTCGTAGGTTGCAATCTCATCAATAATGAAGCCTTCTGCAACAATTGTGAAAAGCCAATGTTAATCGAACTGAGAGCAGACATAATCGACAACATTCAGGTATCTTGCATTTTTATTTCATTGCATGTTTTTCTTCGTTTAGTGGCGCTGTATCCAAAACAGAAGCTTTGCTCGCGGAAGACAATACGAAAAGGTTCTTTTTCGAGCGTTCTCATCTACGTTTGCAACAGTGGTTGATCATCTTCTATATGTGGGCTAACGATTATTCAAATAAGCAAATTTCGAAAGAAACTGGATTGAGTACCCAGCACACTTGTGATTGGCTGAACTTATGCAGGGAGATTTGTCAGAAGTATGTTTTGATTTCAATTCTTTCGCACAAAGTATTTTTGCATTATGATAGATGAATGTTCAGCTATTGTCATAATCAACCGAAGCTAGGAGGACCTGGAAGCTACATAGAAATAAATGATGTCTTCCATCTGCAAGAGAAAGTATAGCCGTGGTCGATACAGAAGGGGTTCAAGTCAGTGGGTGTTTGGTGGCGTGGAACGTGGAGTTGGTAAGGATTCAGAAATACCGTTAACTAATCTTGTCATCATAAATAATTTAGGTGGTTTGGCATTTGCTGTTAGGGTCAAGGATCGAAAGAAAAAAACTCTTCTTCGTTTGATAAAGAATCATATTCGATCAGTACTGCAACATTTTTAGAAATTGATGCATTTTAATGGTGGACAGTTCAGGAACGACAATAATCAGTGATGAATGGCCGCATATCGAAGGTTAGGAAATAAATAGGACGATATTTGGATACAAGCACCTGACAATCTGCCATACAAATCAATTCGTTAGGTATGTCATGTGATTTTGAAGTTGCTTTCTACAGTAGACTAATTTCATTCCTACTTTAGGACTATTATAGAGGAAGGTATTCCATTTAAAAGTCCATACCAAATAAGTGCGAAGGACAATGGGCACACATGAAGCACAAGTAAACGACTCTATGGAACTAGCGATTTGCTCAATGGCATCCTACGTGCAAGAAGCCGTTTTCCGTCAGAATTGTCGTGCAAGAAATGGGATTTCTTGACTAAATTCTTAGCGCAAAATATCGTTGGTTTATCAGTTTTGATTATTTGATGTATTTCCTGTATCGAATGTGAAATTTGAGTTTATTGTAATTGTATTGATAATAAATAAATTATCATTAAAGCAAAGAGAGATTAAATTTTCTGCAAAAAAACAACAGGGGGGACCAAGGCAAAAATGAGAAAATGCAAAAAAAACAACAGGGGGGACCAAGGCAAAATAATGCCCCGTAAAGGTGAATAGGGCCCAAAATAGGGCCCAAAACAACGCTCTTTATAGCGACTCGCTCTTTATAACGATCCGGAAAAAAGAACTATTTGGTTCTGAGCTAAGTCATTCAAGTCAAAACGACGCTCTTTATAACGACGATCTCTATACGACTCGCTTTAGCAGTTCCTGAGAATCGTTGTAAAGAACTTCGACTGTTTCTAATAGGCCCACCTCCAAAAAAGGTAAAAAAATAAGGCCCCATGGGTCCTTATTAGAAAATATACGGTAATGGTTTTTTCCGTGAACTTCGAGGATCCCTGTCTGCCCATTTTGTTTTAAGTGGCATCGTAAGGGCACCCTTCATTATAGAAGGGGCTCGGTGCTTCTACACGAATCTGCGAAAAAAAAAAACCTCACAAGAGTTTGACACTACTTGAAAAGACACTTTTTAGGTTCCCTGCTGAGAAATAAATTTCAAATTAAATTCAATTCGAGACAACTATATTTAACAACTTTTGACAAAACACACTATAAAAGGCGAGAATTTCTTTTCATAGCATCATGTGTGGTTCTGCTTTGGTTGTGCTCGCTTGCTCTTCTCTCTCGCTCTCTGCTGCTGCAAAAAGAAAAATGGCTTCTGTTCCGCAGGTGACATCGCAAATCAGCCCAATTCCAGGTGGTCTTCAATGCTCCTACGACGACAAGCACACTATCATATCAAGGTTGGTTCAGTGATTACTTCTCTAGCCTCATTTACCTCTTTTCACTCGCAGATCATCAATGGGCGGTCGTCGTATTGGGGGGCTATCAAACTACGAATTCAGGCTTGTTTGGATGTGGATCCGGCGTGGAGTTCCTCGACCCTAAGGAATCCGTTGATGGCTGTCTCTTGCGACTCGTTCGACTTCGGCTCAGAGGAACGCAGAACGATCGTATCACTGTCGAGTGGACCAACACGCCTGATGAGCCGCCAAGCAGTTCCCGTCGAATGGTTCCAGGCGATGGAATGGTGCGTCGCAAGAATTTGCCCTTGAGTACAATCCTGAAGAAGAAATAAATTGTTTCTGTGTCATTGTCCCTCTGTTGTTGAATAAAAGATACTGTTGCGACTGGTGTCCCTAGTGGTGTTTGAATGCCTCTCTAATGTTTCTCGTTGTTCCATGACTGTTATTAATGTCCACGAGCACTACTAGGGCCCTTTGTATATAAACCCTGTAATGGTTAAATCCCCTTTCTTGTAGTAGCATCGTTGTTGATTTTATCCTGGTAGCTTTAGACATTTATCAGACTCGAAGTTCCCGCAGTTCCTGTATTAATTCATCTCTTTAAAATAAAGAATTAGCCTATTAGGAGGCCTTGAAAGATCACTGAAAGTGCCCAGCAAAAGATAAGGAAGAAAGCCGTACTTCAAAGGATACCATTAAAGATTTTCGAAGAATCCTATTCATCGGCTGTGATAGAATAAAGTATAGTTAAATAGAATAAAGTATAATAGGAACGTGTAGTCAAGCAATCGAAATCAAGATGAAAGAAATCGCACAGGCACGCAAGTATGGCAGTAGCGGAGTGACAAAAAATGAATGTAGACAAAAAAATTAACGCCGGATGAAGCGGAATGGGATACAGTGTTGTAAGCAATTGCGTCATTTTTCGGAGGGGAAATTACGGTAGATCTTAGCACCCCAAATTGGCAGTTATTGTCTTAGCTTGTGTATAGATTTCAGGTGCCTTTCTAATCCCTTACTTCACATGCTCTTTCTTCATCGGCTTCCCCATGCTCTACATGGAACTTAGTTTGGGCCAGTTTTGCCGGGTCGGACCAGCAGTAGTAGTCTATGGTCGTGTCAGACCATTTCTACAAGGTTTTGACACTTCTTTAATACCCCTGGGAACATGCGACGACGAGATATTCCGGTAGTGTCAATGTCCTACATCATTATTTGATAAGGTGCAAGATAAAAAAAATTTGCTTTTTTCATACTAGACACGGCCCCTCAAAAACTGCATTCTAGTGCATTTAAAAATAAACAAAAACGCCAAGATTTTTGAAAGACATTTTCCATATTTTTCTAATAATTTTCAGTGTTTATTGACTACGATATGCAAATTTTGACGAAATTCTTCTAAAACTTGTTTTCTGGACTAATTCAAGCATTCTGATGATTGTTTGACAGTATGAAATTATGTTTTGCTAGATTTACGAAAACTATGAAAATACCAGAAAAACGATGGTCAACAAAAATTAGATCAAAAACACAGCACAACTATGCCTTGCAACTATCCTAAAACACCAGATTCATGCAATGGTACCAAAATAACATTTATTTTGCGGAAACTCAAAAGTAAATGTACGATATAACGCAACATCAGATTCATTTACAACATTTTCCTGGAATATTATCCTTCTTCAACAACGCTTCTTGCATCCTTACTATTGAAGATATCCAAATAGTCATTATCGGCGATGTTGAGCTAAATAAGATTGGTACACAACAAAAATGGTAATCCACAGAAACAAAACTTACATCAGGACATCCGACGGAAGGGAAACTAGATTAGAAGAGGCGGATGACACAGTCTTGGCTATCTTCTGCACTGATCTTGCGCAGCTTCAGAAAACAGGATCACTCTTCATGGATTCACCCAGCTGAAAAAGCTAGTTCGGAAGCCATTTGAATTAATGAGTCTCTAAATTAACATCCCCAAGGACGATCCCTCGGGTTGCAGTTAATCTAAGCGTCGACTACCGTATTTCCTGTATTAAACGCCCCGGGGCGTTTATTTTTAAATCGACTTCTAGGAGGGGGGGGGGGGCGTTAATTAGAGGAGGGCGTTAATTACAGGAAATAACGGTATACTATTAAGAGCTTATGACTTACCATATGAGCAGCTCAGCCTTCCTTCAGCGTCATTCCTTTACGATGGCGCGAAGCACGACCCACCAAAAAAGCAGAAAGACGACCGACTGAGCGATTGGCGAGACGTTGATCAGATTGGAGCAGTTGAGCGCACTAATTTTCAACGGAAGATGCATCTCTGCGATTCAACTGAAGGTGCTCAATCAAACGAAACAGTATTCAGTAGAAAAATTACTTACACATTCTTTGTTCAACTCAGTTACGGTTAATTCTTCACCAAGGACCCGATCCACTCTCTCAGCTGTACGCATCAGGAGAACCACGAATTTCCTCTCATTCCGCCTCTTGATTCGCTTGTTCCTTATTCTTCCATCTTTTCTAGATTCCGGCATCCTTAGCGTGCTCATTGCCTCTTCTTGGCTTCTCTCTGCTTCTACTTGCTGACTACGCGCTTTCCTTGTTTGAACTTGCTACTTTTCAACCAATCGACATGCATTGCCGTTCCAGAACTTTTTGCCACTGCTCGTGATTTGAACTGCGAGTCTTCATCAGATCTGAAAAATTATACTAATTTGATCCCGTCAAAAAATCTAAAAAAGGCGTGCCAGAGTGTGTGCCAGAGCTTGAAATTTTCCGAATATCGGCTGCTCCTCAGCATCTTTTTGCATTTTTCGTGTGCTGACCATTGTTAGACCTAAAAACAGAAAGCTTTGTCTCGCATAAAAAACTCACAAACTCGCATTTTTTCCAACAATTTATGTACTAAAGATAGCGCGACCATCAAAGTCTTACTACAAACTATAAAAAGTTCTTAAAAGTCATTTTTTAGAAATCTTGGACCATATTAGTGAACCAACTGGCATTTTCCGAGTAAAAATAGGGTTTTCGCATTTTCCATTTAACTTTTGCATAAAACACCTAAAATTTGCATTTTTTGTATACGTCTTTGGTACCAAAATGCAGCAAATTTACTCCTCTATCGAGCCTCCAGTTGCGTTTCAGGAAAACTCGACATAAAATAGTGCTAGAATCTCAATCGAGTCAACTAGATGAAAAAAATTTCTTTGAAATTTTCACAGAAATCAATTATAGCTTCGAAATTTTGCATGTTTTATGGGCAAGTGATGGCTTGTTCGAAAGCGCTGAATGTGGTGAGTTTTTTTGACAATAAACTTACATGAGGTACAGCGAAAAAAGTAAAACCAGAAGTGCTGATAAAATAAACTAAAAAACAGCGGTTTTTCAAAATTTTTGATTTGGCGCCAAATTTCGCTAATGCACTAGAATGCAGTTTTGAGGGGCCGTGTAGAGCCTATGGACCGCGTTTCTGCCCAAAAATGCCAAAGAGTATGTATTCTCTACGTTAAAAAAAGGCAAAACACGAGCCGAAAACGTGAGTGTCTTCTCGTTTTTTGGCAGAAGGGGGTCACGTTTCTACCAAATGATGGTCAGGGACATTGGCCCTACGGAATATCTCGCCGTAAATGTTCCCGTTTTAAATAATGTTTTTTGCAAAACAACTACTTTATTGAAGGTATTGGCTGGATTATGGTGAACATGGCTTTGATCGTCAGTCTTTATGTTAGTTATTTTTTTGCGAAATCCGATAATTTTTCAAAGTTGTGATTTTTAGTACAATATGATCGTTGGCTGGACCATTATTTACTTGTACAAAATTGTGACTGGACAGGCCTATCAGTGGTCTTCTTGTATCAACCAATTCAACACACCTTGTAAGCTTCTCATCTTTATTTTCTGAACAATGATCTTGAAGATAAAAAGGCAATAAGTTCAAAAGATTTCGATTTTTTAGACTGCACTTCGTCTCTTGAGGATGATCGGTGCACCAGAGAGCTGGAAGGATCTCTGGCTATTGCCCGACTCCAATCAAATTCCTCTATTTCTGCTTTTATTTCAACGGGTCTTGCCATCTAAATTCAGAGGTTTTGGTAGTTCAGGCTAGAAAAGCACTTTTTGCTTTCAAATCACCAGTTAGTCCATCTGAAGAGTTCTACGAGTAGGTCTCTTTGTAATTACGTGCAATTACAATCATGCTACAAAGCAAAAATACTAGGGAAAAATAGTTAAGAATAGGTACCGATTTTTGGCCATTTTCACTATGTTTTGATTTTTTTTTAAATCTTGCATTTCTTATGATCAAGACTAGGGTAGGATTTGGTCGGGTTTTTTGAATCAGTCGGTTTGAAAAACCGGTTTTCGATCCCGGTTTTTTGAAATTTTGGGTCGGTTAACCGAAAATTTACCTGATTTTCGGTTAATTTTTGTCGTAAATAAACCGGTATTTTGCTAAACCCGGTTTTCGGTTTTCCCTGTTTTTTTGAAACCGGTTTTCGGTTTCGGTTTATTTGCCAAAAAACCCGGTTTTCGGTTAACCGACCGGTTTGGTTAACCGACTGAATCCTACCCTAGTCCAAACAATAAAAAAAAGCTCAGTTATGGTTGGATTGAGGGAGATATTTTTTAAGCGACAAAATTAGAAAAAAATTTACACCAGGCAATACACTGCTATGCATTCTCCAGTTTTCAATCCAACTTCAGCATGGTCTTTTTTAAATGACAGACTACTGCTTTTTATATTTTAAAGTTTTTGTTTGCAGGAATTATGTGTTGGAAAGAGCACCCAGTATAGACTCATTTGGAGGTCTTAACCCTAAACTGGTAATTTGTGCCGGTCTGTATGTTTTAATATACTAATTCAGTCTAGGTGCTGACTTACTTCCTGGCGTGGAGCATCACAGCTTTGGTGCTTTTCAAAGGGGTCAAACTGATTGGCAAAGTAGCCTATTTCACAGCCACAGTGCCCTACATCATTATTGCTGTTTTGTTTGTGAGAGGGGTAACTTTGGATGGGGCGGTCAATGGGCTGAACTTCTACCTCCTCAAACCTGATTTCAGCACTGTTTGGAACTTGTCCGTGAGGCATTTCATGCCTTTTAGTGGTTCTAAAATATATTTGAGTGCGTTTTTAGGCCTGGCGTGCAGCCGCAACCCATGTTTCCTATAGTTTGTCTATTGGATTTGGTGGAATATTATCATTGGCCAGCTACAACTCACGGGAACACAACTGCTACAGGGTTTGCAAATTTAAGATTTACCGAGAAAATTTGTAAATGGAACATAAAATCTTAGAAAAAACTGATTTTGAAACCAAACTGTTTTTGAAAACCTGTAGTAACTTTTTTTAGTACAGTCGGGTTTCAATATAGTGTCACCTCTTAAGTTCGTTGTTGTCTAGCTATGACACCTTTTAACCTAATTTTTAAAGTATTTTGCCAATCCTGTTTTGACATTCTGCTAGGGATCGGACATTTTTCCGTTGGACATTTTTCCGTCAAAATTGTTCGCGGTCATTTTTTGGCTGTACTTTTTTTTCTAGATCGAGAAAAATGATTCTGTTAGTACGGTTTTGTAGCTAAGATTCAGATCTTCAAAATGAGCCATTAACGATCAATGTCTGATTGCAAAATTTTGGATAAAAATGTCCAATCTGAAACTAAAAAGGGAGTTGGACATTTTTCCGTCGAAATTGGAGACTCGGTGTCAGACTGGGCATTTTTATCCAAAATTTTGCAATCGAACGTTGATTGTTGATAGCTCATTTTGAAGCCCTTGACCTGAGCTACAAAACGGTACTAACAGAATTCGTTTTTTCAATCACGAAAAAAAATTGTAGCCAAGAAATGACCACGGAAAATTTCGACGGAAAAATGTCCAACGGAAAAATGTCCTAAACCCTTCTGCTATGAGAACCCATAAAGATTCTGATTTTATCGACAATTATTAAAATTTTGCCATTAAAAACAGCCTTTTGCAGAAGGTTGAAAACTCAGAGTTATGGCACCGAGTTTCCTACGGGTCTGGCATAAAAATATGCGAAAAGCCCGGAATTTAGCTTTTTTCAAATTTAACAAAGCATAAATATTGACTAATCTCTTCTGTAAGCGATTTTTTCCCTAAAATTGAGTTATTGAAGAGTTTGAGGTTCGCTAGTTAAGTGTGCTCTCTTGCACCCAATTTTGTTGGTAAACAAAAGTTTTAGGATGCAGCCCTGATAACCATAGCAGATGCGGTGATGTCACTGGTGGGCGGGGTAGCTGTGTTTAGTGTGCTCGGCTTCATGGCCAAAAAACTGGATTTACCCATAGACCAGGTAGTCCAAAGTGGTTAGTAAAACTCAATTTTTGTGAAAAAAAATCCCTGTCATTTTTGCTCTATTTTCCAGGCACTGGTCTTGCATTTGTGGCATATCCTGAAGCGCTGAGCCGAATGCCCATCTCGTGGCTGTGGGGTCTACTTTTCTTTACCATGATCTGGACGTTGGGGGTGAGCACCCAGTTTGGCTTCGCAGAATGCATTTGCACAGCTCTGAGTGACCAGTTCCCAGGTTTGCGCACCCACAAAGTCAAGACTGTTGTTGGAGTGTGCCTTTGCCTTTTCTTCTGTGGTCTTGTGTTATGTACTAGGGTTAGTATTGAAATTTGGAACAGTATACTTTAGATGGCAACCAAGGTAGTTTAGAGCGGGATCTACTATTCAACATTCTAAATGATTACGGCTCTAGCTTTGCACTTACACTAGCTTTGTTTCTGGAAATCATTTTGATCTGCTATATTTACGGTAATTTTATAAAATTCATAAAAAATTGTTTTTCCTTTTTACGCTTTTTTCCACCAACTAAAAGATATAGATTTTTAGTTTGAGCCATTTGCCGGGCCTACCCTGAGGCTAATCCTAAGCTTTCTGAAGAAACACACACAGTCAACTCTCGTTAAACTGGCAACCCTATTCAAGTTCGTTCCCGCCTAGGGTCCGACACTTTTTTACTTCAATTTTTGAAGCTTTTTGCCAGTTGTCTTCGCCCAGTCTAGTACGAAATATCGCAAGAATTCTAATTTTGCCGATCGTTTTTCAAAATTTCATCAGTTTCGCCGTAGAGACCCGCTGATACTTGATAAACCCGCACGACTTTTTTTTAAAGGGGTGCCGTTTTATCGAGCACCCGCGGGTTTTTTCGGTAAAACTATTGTCATTTACAAAAATGATCGGCAAAATTAGAATCCTTGCGATATTTCAGAACAGACTGGCCGAAGATAACTGGCAAAAAGATTCAAAATTGAGGTGAAAAAGGTGTCGACCCTAGGCGGGAACGAACTTGAGGGGGGTGCTGGTTTAACGAGAGTTGACTTAAAAGCATCAGAATTGGAAGAAAAAAAATTATCTGAATAGTTGAAATCCGTTTAAGACTCCAAAGCGTACAAAATGTGAAACATTTTTGACACATTTTTGATTTTCTTTTGAAGCTTCTTAAATAAGCCTAAAAGTTGGTTACCCATACTATTTACATTGTGTTTACTTCAACCTGAAAATTGCAGGTTACCAAAACTACATAGACGATTTGAGGTCAATGTTCGGCTCACCCACTACCAAACTGGCTGCCATAATTGGCCCCAGTGGCAAGTATGTTACGTTTGTGTGGCGTTTCCTATGCCCTCTTCAAGCTGTGGTATATCTAGTTAATATTTTGCTTCAAGAAAATCAAAGGCTTGTTACAGATCATCTTCACATTCAGCCTACTCACCCAGATTACCTATGATATGACCTATGGCAAAGGCAGTCGTGTTTATGTACTGCCTCGATGGTCGGTAGGCCTTGGCTGGTTTATATCTCTGCTACCATTGTTGTGGTTGCCAGCAGCAGCTGCTTACAGGGCTTACGCATTTAGAAGGAAAGGAGAAGTGAGTTACAACCTTATTATCACAGGGTAATTTCATAGTTTAAGACCGACTTTTTTGGGACCGCCGTTCCGTTATATAGGGTGCAATTATAGGTAAGCTTTCCCTTATTTGTTTGACGGCCTATATTAAAAAATATAAAAAAAACTGTCGGTAAATAGGGGGGGCATAATATCCAGAGTTGACTGTAATTTTTAAAAATTTTTTAAAGGACAATACTTGTTTATGCAAATGATAATTTGGCAAATTCAAATGCACGCGGTAAACTTCTCTTTCGTCTCGCACTCTACTCTTTGGACTCGCTTGAAACAACTCCAAAGAGTAGAGTGCGAGACGAAAGAGAAGGGTCTCGCGCGCATTTGAATTTGTCAAATTCTCATTTGCATCAACAAGTATGGTTCTTTAAGTTGATCAAGGTTGCCACCACCTCAAGGTGACCAAATTGCAACTTTTGAAAGAATTTCCACCTATGAAACAAATAAAAGGTTTATTTTTGTCGCCATGCCACCTTTAAAAAAATTGCTTACAACGCCACTGTTTGGAAAAATCTTGCTATCTTTTTAAAAATTTAAGTCGGTCAGCCTGACCACCCCCTCTGTTTGCACCGAAAAGGTCCCTATTTTGGATTTCAAAACACCGTTTTTCGATCTGTGGAAGGAGTTCCGAGACATTCTAATTCTAGCCGCGGATTGATTGTTGTTACAGGGGTAGGGTAGTTCCCATGTTCAGGGTTTTGAATAAAATTTTAACATCTTCAAAATTTGATGCAGACTAGTTCAGAGCATGTTAGAAATATTTCGCCTTCAACCAAAGTGGCCCTCTTACGACAGAAATCAACGTCTGATGCCCGATAAAGCACCCGCTGCAAACAGTTGGTTTCAAACAAGCAGAAAATATTTCCAAAGAAACCAAGTAGGAACTTCAACCGTACGCTCTTCCAAGAACTCCTATTCCAATGGGTCTGGTTTGGATGGCTTCGCTCCAAGAGCACCACCAGTAAATCAACTGCAAATGATCAACAAACCAAAGTTTAGACTGGATGTAGCTGTATGCGAATTAAAAAAAATGTTTTTGGCTCACAACTATATATTCAAACATTTTTGCAGTTCAAACTTTGATTTTACAGTAGAAATTTTTTGACAAGAATCTCTAGTGAAAGAGTTAGATTAAAACACTGAATGCCACTCATGCGTCTGTTTCATAATTTTGAAGGGGAGGAAACTTTATATACGTATCGCCCTAACTCACAGGTTCGACTACTACTGGGTGCAACCTTATTTTTTTAACTTTTTTTTTATTTACAAGTTTGTTATCAAAATGATTCTCACACTTGGAGTCTATTTATAGGCTAAAATAGACTAAATTTCCGAAAATCGATGGGTTTTGGAATTTTTCTTTGACTGCTTTGATTATAATTTCTGACTCTTTTCTACAAGTCACATGTTTTATGCGGAAGACAATTAAAAATTGCCCCATTTGCCGGAAAAGTTGCCCTATTTTCCAGAAAAGTTGCCCCATTTTCGAATTTCCAATCAAAAAGCAGAAAAGTTGCCCCATTTACCATAAAAGTTGCCCCATTTGCCAAAAAAAGTCTCCCCATTTTCTAATTTCCAGTCAAAAAGCAGAAAAGTTGCCCCATTGGCCACAAAAGTTGCCGCATTGGCCGGATTTTCAAATTCACGATCTCTTATACTGTCATTACATTGGCCGGATGACATGACAGAAAAACACCCAAATAAAACTTACATTCTCCATCTCGACCACCATGCATCATTCTGCTCACACCACAGCTTGAAATCCTTCTCATCATCGCAGCACTTTTTTGGTTTCCAATCTCGCGTCATAGTTTCGTTTCCTAAAGACAGAAAAAAGTATGTGCAATAATATGTGACGATGCAACAATGAGGTAAAACGACGCAACAACAACTTTATGCACTAAAATGTAGCAAGACTCTAGGCTTTCATTTGAGCTATCAAACAGAGAAAAGGTAATATTTAGTTGGGGTTTAAAAAACCTCCAATGATGTCCAATTCCATGCCATCCTACACAGGATGAAATCGAAAATATAAAATCCAAAAAGCAGAATTGGTACAGCTCCTAGCAGTTTAGAAAACTCACCAAACAGCGATGTAAATTTTTTGCGGACTGGCTAATTACATTAAGCACAGGACTCCAAATCGTAGGATAAAAAAGCTTCGCAGCCTAAACGGGAACAACATTTTTGGTATTGGTTAATAGGAGAGACGACTGTGCCGTAAGGTGACTTTTTCTGGGTGCAGGCCGTTTCGTCGCCAGAATTTTCATCGCCCACATTTTTCGTCGCCACAATTTTCGTCGCCAACAATTTTCGTCGCCACAATTTTCGTCGCCAACAATTTTCGTCGCCCACAATTTTCGTCGCCCACAGTTTTCGTCGCCCACAATTTTCGTCGCCCACAATTTTCGTCGCCGGCATATTTTTGTCGCCGGTATATTTTTGTCGGCACAGTTCTCTATTGATTTTACGTTTTTAGCGTCGTTACGACCTGTTACGACGCTAAAATAGCTAAAACGCTAAATCAATAGAAAACTGTGTAAAAATTGTGGGCGACGAAAATTGTGGCGACGAAAATATGCCGGCGACGAAAATATACCGGCGTCGAAAATTGTTGGCGACGAAAATTGTTGGCGACAAAAATTGTGGCGACGAAAATGTGGGCGATAAAATATCTGGCGACGAAACGGCCTGCACCCTTTTTCTATTGCTAACCTATAAACGAAGCGTATAGTTTATTCATTTTTTACCGATTCTCAATCACAATAAATTGCTATTCTGACCACCAATGGAGTTTAATCCGGTAATGGAGTTAAATCAGGCGTGTTGCTGGTCACTAAGTGCCTCTTCCAAAGAATGCAAATGGACTGCCAATACAAAAACAAAGAAGAAGAGAAAAAAGGCAAAGGAATTCGCTTTCCTTCACATTCCAAACATTTATTTATTTGTTTTTCTCAGAGCCATTTCTCATTCATGTGCCTAATATTTATCTCTGTTTTGCTTCAAATCCACTGCAAATGAAATCAAGCCGGTGTTTAAGCCCGCCAAACAAGAGTAAGAAAACTAGCTGCTGGTTTTTCTTTTTTATGGTTTCTCCCCCCGAAAAAACAACATTTTATCGGAAACCACTAGAGAATTCTTCTCTTTCCAAAATCAGGACCAAAAAGCAGTGGGGGGAACGGCAGGACCTACCAAGTCAGCCAGGCTTGTTGGTTGGCCAAAACTGAATTATCGGAGTTTATCAGGATTTAGCAAAAAGAGCAAGCAATGAGCGAGTGTTCAGCAGGCAGTAGATTTGACTCCTGCTTTTTTGGCACTTACCCAGGGAGCTGTTGAGTCAGTGGTGGGTTGGTGTAACTGCATTCATATAGACCTACTACTCCATTATACTTGCAGTGTTTGTCTTTGGTCTGTTCATGTGCTTTGTTTCTTTGCGATTACCTGATGCCAGGCTAAATTGGTGCCAACAAGATTTTGCTTGGAATAAATTTTTCTACATTAGTGAAAGTGCCATTATTTAGAATCATGTTTTTAGCATCGTGGTTTTGACTGCGCCCTCCGGCAAGTTACCTTTCATTTTGTGGATGAAAATTGGGTACAGTCGAGTTCCGATTTAACATACGGCCTGGGACCGAGTTTTCGTATGTTATATCGGGATGTAATTTAGACTAAATTTAAAGCAAATTAACTTTGCTAGCCGTATGTTAAATCGAGATCGTATGCTAAATCGGGCTTATGTCAAATTGGAACTCGACTGTAGTAACTTGTCTAAGAGTGGTCTGCGAAGCAGGTCAAAATTATAATGCCAAGAACAGGATTTTGAGTAGAGGGGCAAGATTATTAGAAATTGAATTTTTTGATAATATTTTGGGACACAGTTGAGTTTTGATATAAGACTAACCCTGGAGACCAGCCATCAGTGGTCTTATATTGGAGGTGGTCTTTATCGAGACTTAGCTGTACAATAGTCAAAGGTTTTGCGGATGCCAAATATATCGGTCAACGTCCGATTTGCTTATCTAGCTATTTTAGTTGTGCATTCACTCATTAAAATGTTGTTCAGAGTGCCAGCTGTATTTTGAGCGTTAGAAGTTGAAACCAAATCAACAAGTTTGCAAAAGAATAATTTAACAGGTCTTATGAAGGGCAGGAGCAACCTGTGCCAAAATCAGATTGTGCCACCGCAATTGTGCCGCGATTTCGATACATTTCACTATAGAAATCATCAAGTTTTTATTCTTTTTATTTTAATTCTGGTACAGTGTAATTGGCACAATTTGCGGTGGCACAGTGTGATTTGACACAGGCTGCTCCTGCCCCTTATGAATTTATTGTTTGATCAATTTCAAATTTATTTGAAAGTCTCTAAATTTTCATTTGTAATGCAAGTGTCATATTTCTGAGTCGTATATTCCGTTTTTCATAATTCTGTAACAAAGAATGCAAAGTTAAAACACAAAATTTTAACAACCTAATTTTGATGCAAAAATTTATACATTTACAGTAAATATTTAAACCCCAACGCATTTCACCTATTCCCTCTGCACTTTTGACTCGGTTTACCCAGGCTTGACATTTAACTCAATCTATTTGGCAACTGCTCAAAATTTTATGCATAAATAAAATGGGTAGACTAAACTTTGACCGGCAAATGAAGTGGGGGCACCAAGGTAGAGAGGGGGACCAGCCCTCAATATGGACTGCCCAAAATCTTTTTTTATAAATGAAGTGAAAAGAAGGTGAATAATAATAACTGTGAGTCAGGCATCTTCTGCTTCAAAGAAGTAGTCTTGCCAGCTAGCCTTCCAAAATATGTTTGGCCTTTGGCTAGCTTTGTTTAGCTGGAGGGTGGATAAGGGCAACATGGCATACACAATGGCCACCACAACCATCAGACCCAACCATAAGTTCATGAGCAGTAGCAAATGAAGAAGTAGTAGTGGGAGGAGGAGTGGAACGAACAAACAAAGACTATATCATCTATTGTTGTTCCAACACTTTTTTTGGTCACATTCAAGTCTGGATATAATGCCACCCCTCAAAGTCGAACCCCCTCTGGAGGTCCGACCATTTTTTGACCTTAATTTTTCAAACTTTTGCCGAAGACACAAACGGTTTCAGACACAAACGTCCGTGTCCCATACATACCATACCGACATAATTGCGCTTTAAAAGGTTTTTTTTTAATTTTTGTGGTTTTAAAGGGAAAAATATCGATTTTTTTGCTTTTTTTCAGTCTAATCAGCAAAATAGTAGGAATTTTGTTTATTTGACTAGAAAATTTATAAATACAGCCTGAAACTTTTCGCAGTTTTTCCCGCTAAAAACAACCAAAATACGGCAAAAGTTCTTATAATCCTCATAAGAGATTATTATAATTCAACCTCCTGAAAATCGGAAAAAATTTCGTTGTTTGTTTTCGAATGTACTGTATTTCCTCTAATAAGCGCCCCGGGGCGCTTATTTTTCAAACCCCCAAAATCGGAAAATTTGGAATTCGATTTCGAATTTTCGGGTGCTCAACCAAAATCTAAAAAGTGGAATCGGTAGAGCTCGCGGGAGTTAAGAAAACGTATCAAACAGCTTTGCAAAATATTGCTTCTTCATTGAGATCCAGACACTCAAATTCGAGGGGGGGGGGGGCGCTTATTAGAGAAATACGGTATAAACAATATTTAAAAAATTGAATTGCTATAGTTATTTAAAGTTAAGAAAACACAATAAATAGTTAGTTAAATATGTTTTCTGGGGTGAGGTATAAGTCCGTAGCAGAAGAAGGTGAATTATTACAGAGTGAGTGATTACTAGGAGGGTTACGGCAGGCCATCTCGCTGTTTTGACATCCGTGTTTTGATGATAAGACTTTTATAATTTTGTTTTTTTGATCATTTTTTCATCGATTATTTCATAGAATTAATTTTAATGTCTTTATTTCAAAGGGTAAAGCTTTTTTGGCGTCAAAAGGCTTTTTTGCGCTAAAAGGCTTCTTTTTGGCGTTAATTGTACAAACGAGTATTTTGGGGAGGAGTAGAATGTGTCATTTTAGTTTATGCCATTTTCAAATGTTGGCCAGACTTGCGGACGCAACGCTTGCGGACCAAATTTTGCGGACTAAAATTTGCGGCTGCAACATTTGCGGACGAACATTTGCGGACCGATTTTTGCGGATAAACCGAAGTTTGGCAGAAAAGGAGCAGAACAAAGAAGGTATCTCAAGCCGGAGTGAAAGATGACAGCATTTAAAACTAAGTTAGTCGAACCTGTGACTTAGGCGATGCTTATATGAAGTTAGCAAATTCTCGTCCGCAAATCTTTATCCGCAAGTCTTCGTCCGCGAATGTTCGTCCGCAAATCTTTGTCCGCAAGTTCTCGTCGGCAAATGTTCGTCCGCAAATCTTGCATCCGCAAGGTTTGATCCGCAAAAGTTGAGGCGCAAAACCTCATCCGCAAAGGTTTGTCCGCAATAATCACGTCCGGAAACACGCATCCGCAAAGTATTGTCCGTAAGTCTGGCCAACCCATTTTGCCAATTCAAATAGTCCCAACCCATTTCAAGGGAAAATCACTCAAAGTCTTGGCACGAAATGTAAATGACACTATTTGAACTGGCACAATTTGAATTGTTGGAACAAACTAAAATGGCACATTCTACTCCTTCCCGTATTTTGCAGGGTTTTCCGAATCGTAAATTTATTATTTTTATATCAGCATGTAGCCCTGAATCTCTAGTTTCTATTTTAAACTTTCTAATGAGCTATCAACTGACCTTTGTAGTTGTGACAATGACAAATTCAAAGATACCGTATTCTCTCTAATAGAACCACATGTGGTTCTATTTTTCATCCCCCTTGGGGTGGTTCTAATAGAGAGTGTGGTTCTATTTTTCAACTTCTGAACATATTCAAGCATTGCAGCAGCTGCTGCTTGGTTTAGGGGAAGTAGTACCAAGTTTTGCCGATCAAGGATGCCGCCTTTTTTCCTATTGGTGAAACTTTGATAAAGGAAGGCTATACATTTCTCTTTCAAGTGTCAATAGTATGGGGCAAAAAGCGGCATCCTTTGATCGCAAAAACTTGTGCCAGTACTACTGGGGACCTGCTTGGTTTAGGGGGACGCTCATTTATACTGTACTTTTTATTTATTTTTGTCGCTCATGGCAGTCATGGTTATATCGATAACCTATATGAATAGTTTAATAAGTAATTTTGTTGATTAAGGTGATTGTTGTCACCCGGCCACCATAATTAACTCGATCAACCTAAAAAATAAAATACATATAGTAAAAGTAGACGTCCCCCTAAACCAGAACAGGTCCAAAACTCATTAACACTCTAGAGATATATCTTTATTACTATAATCAAATTTTCTTGCGCTTCCTCAAGATCGATTTCTTGTATCTGCTTAGCCAACTTCTTCTCATCTTGCGCGAGCTTCACCTTGCCTTGACCACTCGGAACCGGCCCAATTTTCTTGAAGCAGTAAGTGGCTTCGCCCCACATCCATCAGTGGCATTGGAAACTCCGCACGATTTGGTTGACTCAACGATGAGCTCCTACAAGAGATTCTCGCAGGCTTCGACAATCCATTGGAGTTAGACGGCCGTTGGCGCAGCTTGAGGGTCTTAAGGGTGTGGTTCTATTAGAGAGGGTGGTTCTATTTCACGACCCCCCTTTGGTGTTGTGGTTCTATTAGAGAGAATACGGTACTCATTTTTATGAAACAACTTCTGTTTCCGAAAAATAGGTATTTCTCAAAATGTTTACAACTACATCGACTCCATTAATAGCTCATCAGAAATTAGAGATTCAGGGCTGCACGCTGATATAAAATAAAATTTCACGATTAGAAAAACATTGATAAATACTCGTTTGTACGATTAGCGCCAAAAAAAGCTTTTTGTGCCCAAAAAATCCCTTTGACGCCAAAAGAAGCTTTGCCCTATTTCAAATGCTTAAAATTCAGAATTTTAAAAAAAGAGTTACTAAATTGTAACCTAAAATTTTTTTCTTCTGTTTCTCGTTGTGTACAAGATTGGATTAGATTGCATTTGGTCAGAAATGCATGTCATTTCGGCAAAAAAGCAGAACAACGACAAACAAAGAAGATGAAATGAAAAAACGAGGTGTAAGGAAATCGATGGTGCAAATGTCTTTCTGTCAAAAATCAATGTCGCAAATGTCGTTCTGGCCTAATATATGTTTGACAAATAACTGTTGGCGCAAATATCACCTAGCCAATCTCGCACAGAAACTTTCTGTTAAAAAGTCTCAAAAAAACCACACGCCTGATATAGTTGCATTTTTCAAACTTGTATAATATCCTTTTTTAGAATCGAAGTGCCGACAATTTGATAAACTGCCACTTTTATATTTTGTCTATAAAATTTGCGGTGTTCAGTCAACTTTTTCAATGATAGTCCAGAATATAAGCAAGAGACCTGTTTTCGATCTCCAATGAGTGAAACTTATTACGAAATAATTACCACATACTCAACCAGCTCCAATGGCTAATACACTGAAGCCACATAGATATTCTGCTTGTAAATTGCAGCCCGGTTGTATCAACCCACTGCGTTTGCCATCAGATATTTTCTTGATGACATTAAGATGGTCTTTATGGTTGCTTATTTTACATCTACTGATATATCAGGTATGTTTTCGACATCCAAAATATGTATTCCAACAATTATTTTGCAGAGCACAGCACCACACACAAACAGTAGAAGGAAAAATTGGAAAACAGTGGTCAGACAACAACGGCACAGGAAAGAAGCTAAAGTCAATCAAGTCATTGATGTTTTGCATGATAAAGGCACAGATGGAATAGAAGCACAAGAAAACTACTATTCATTGGGTTGGGCCAAATGGAGTGAATGGTCCTCCTGTTCAAAAAGTGTAGGCACAATTTTGCTCTTTAATACTATTTGCGCAAAAAATGTACTTTTATAAGGGTTCTTTTCACTGTAGATACCGTTTCTCGATTAATAGGATCATGCATCAACTCTTTTTCTATAGGGTGTGGTAAAATCCGCCAACAAGAATTTGACAGTATGTAAATTTCCAAAAAAGGTTAGATTACGCTGTGGTTTAGGATTACCTTTTGTCAGTTCGAGATAGCCAGTCTAAGAGGTTATACGTTTGGATGAGTGTAAGAACTTTCAGTAGGCTGTTTACCAAGTATAGCTGAACCAGATAGAGGTCATGTAGACTGGGGCTTAGGGTAACTACCGTATTCCTCTGATTAACGCCCCCCCCCTGTAATTAACGCCCCTCGACTTCGAGAGTTTGTATCTCGGAGCAGAATTTTTTTCGAACATGTTTTTTTCGCATTATCCACGTTTCGGATTCCGGTTGAGTACTCAAAAATCCCAAAATGACTCTAATTAACGCCCCCCCCTAGAAGCAAGTCAAAAATAAACGCCCGGGCGTTAATTAGAGGAAATACAATAAACCGCTTTTTTCTTGTTATTATTACCATTGACTAGTAAGTGGTCAAGGAAAAAAAGGCATAATAATAAGTGGAAATATACCAAAACAGATAATACACTGAGTTTAAAAGGGACGACGTGTTTTTATAAAAGCTGGAAATAGAGTCCAAACGTTTGATAGTATTTTAAGATGCATACCGTATATTCTCTATTAGAAGGCCCGGGCCTTCTATTTTTCAACCCTAAAAAAGTCGGAAAAAAAATATTTCGATTTTGAGATTTTTGGGTGCTTAACTAAAATTTTAAAAGTGGAATCAGTGAGCTCGTGCTAACTAAGAAAACGCGAAAAACAGATTTGCGAATTTCTTTTTCTATGCTGATATATAGGTCCTCAGGGGGCCTTCTATTAGAGAGGGGCCTTCTATTAGAGGGGCCTTCTAATCGAGAATATACGGTATATGTTAGAAGAGTGATCAAGAAAACTGTCATACTGTATTTTCTCTATTAAAAAGCCCCTCTCTAATAAGTGGCCCTCTCGACTTTGAGGACTCATATCTTAGCACAGATAAAGAATTGTGCAAATCTGTTTTTTGCATTTTCTTACACAGTGTTTTCAGTGTAGTAACGAAGGGGTTCAATATCAGCTGAGAAGATGTCTGGACACATATTGCTCAGGTAAATAATTTGTGACTTTTTTTATCATACTAACAACATATTTGCAGGACCACCAGCTAGGCATAGACTCTGCAGGACTGAGGTGACATTTCTAAATAATTATTGCAATAGTCAATATTTTTATACGTATTTCAGGACTGTCCACAGAACTCTAGTCAATGCAAAGTGATGCAGAAATCGAATGTTCACTGCGAACAAGCATTGTATGGAGCTTTGCCAGAGAGATGGACCCATTTATCATAGTTAACAATGTCTGTTTTTTCAAATTTTCTAAAGGAAGGGTACATCTCTTGTCCGTGTCTGGTGCCGCATGGAAATCGTTTTAATTCAAATTCAAACAGATTTGAAGGTAGCTGGTTCAATTTTTTCTGGCCGCACACTTTATTTATTTTTTTTCATTTTTTGTCCGAGCTTGGTATCCAAATTATCCTAAGGCTTATGGGAGCACAATAAAGACTTAAGCGCAGAGATGCACGAGTACTCGAGTTAAGTTAGAGCCCAAACCTGGGTGAGGATTATTTATTTTAAAAGGGATGTGCATGAAATCGTAAAATTAAGGCTGTTAATGACATCAAACCAATCCTAGAAATGATTCCATTCAATGAATTGATATTTTTAGCCTTAGAAACACATGGTGTTCATAAAAATATCAAAAAATAAAGCGTGCGTTCAGAGAAATTCAAACCACCAACCTACAAATGTGTTTGAATTTGAATTAAAACGAATTCCATACGGAGTCCCGTGGCGGGTCTAATTTTAGACCTAAAAATAGGTCTAAAAAGGTCTAATTAGACTAGAGTTGTAGAAATTCCCGGAATATAGAACCCGGGAATATTCCGGGAATATTTCCGGGAATATTGGGAAACATTGGAAACATAGGGAAATATAGGAAATCTGGCTTTCTTTTCAATTTTTAAAGTCCTGAATGAATTGTACCTATACAACACAACAGCTTTATTTACACCCTCAATCGAACATAAACATATCGTCATCAGTGCAATATACATCTTCATTTTCTTGTTGCAACTTTTCCACCAGCTCTTCTTGCGCTACCTCCGCTTCCTCATCGCTAGCCAATTTGAATAGATGAGCATATTCCAACATGAGATTGTGCTTGATGTAAACAACTTGGCTGACTGTGTCGACGTGCATTCTACAAATTTAAAATAAGAGGGAGTTCATGAAAATCATGTCACTTACCGATTTCTGAGCTTTGTGTGAATCGCGCCCCTCAGAGACCAATTTCTTTCTGTCGCTGCACTCGTGATCGGGATGTTTGAAAGCATGTGTGCTGCTTGGCCAGCAAAGTGTCGGAGAACCAGGCCTGCCACCATTCCGCTGCATTCATTGTTTCTGTCGCGTCCCAGGCATAAGGTCGCTTATCCTTGTAGAAGACACCAGTGCCGGCAATCCACTGTCCGAATTCCGCCATGAGCTACAAAAAAGCATTCATCACAGTATCATAAATTATTCCATCATTACCTGTTGCTCCCTTCCTGCAAACATCAGATTCTTTGCCAGCTTGTTGGCTAGTAGCTCGATTGCTGCTTGCTTCTCTTCTTCGCTCAGGCTCCGTCCTCTGTCGCCCGGCTCCATTAGATCCATGAGGTACGCGACGTCTGTCCTTCCGAACTCTTCTCTGTTCTCAAGCATCTGAAGCATTTGCGGCTAGAAATTATTTGACAAATCAAATAGTACCTCCAATATTTCCTGCTGCAACGGACCACCAAGATCGCCTTCTGCCACCGCCTGCTTCGCATCAACGAACGCTTTTTTGATCATCTTGTAAGCGCCTCTCGAATCCATTTCGTTGCCCTCGATGCGAGTGATGGAGTCGGCCAGTGGCTTGAGAATTTCTTTTGTACGATTGAGGGTTGGCCAGAAGAATTCATCCGAGCATAGCAGACACGCAGATTTCTGAGAACATCGTCCACAGGCAAGCTTGCATCCAGACAGCACTTTTCAAGCACGCTTCATTGGCGGAGATGGAAGAGACAAGTTTAGCATAAGTTCCCCATCGAGTCTTGATCGGCAGCTGAAGAAGTGTAGACGATCCATTCATTACCAGCTGAATGTTGGAGAGGACACGTTGAGGTACAGACTTTCTGGAGCGTAAAATACCGTATTTATTAAGTAGATTAAATTTTATCTATTATTGAAGTCATCCAAATATTACCTGAAGTACTTCACAATCTTCATGCAGTTATCCAGCAAGCCAGCGATCACCGTCTTTTCGCAGATATCCTTCGTTGCCAAATTTAGCATGTGAGCCTTGCATCCTCGAACAAATCCACGGATAGTCTTTGGCCAGCAGCCTCCAGGCGCTTCTCATATTAGCTGCATGATCTGTGACTATCGCAACCACCTTGCTCTTCCCAACAGCATTGATCTCTTCAGCTAGCAGCTTGGCGATGTATTCTCCTGAACGTCGCCAATGATCAATAGACCAAAACTATCCAACCGATTACCTGTGTGCGATTTTTTGTTGCGTCAATTGAGTTGAGAAGGAATGGTTTTGGGCAGTGCACCACCACATTGATAATCTTGCTACTGTTCACATCAGTCCATCCGTCAGAAGATATTGAGAGAAAGTCGGCCTTGTCCATCACAGCATCCAAAGACTCTTTCACTCGCTTGTATTCGGCAGGCACCAACACCTTCGAAATTTGTAATTTCGACTTGGAGGCTTGTATGATGGACGGAGCTTGCCGAGGAACTGCTTGAAGAAGGGATTATCCAAGAAGTTTGGCGCAATATTTCCCGTCGCGAAGGCCTATTAAAACTGATGCTAATAATAATCACTTTCCTCATGACTGAAACATACCCGTGTCAAGAGAATGTCTGCATCTTCCTGGTCTTCTTTGCTGATATTGTCAAAGAAGCCCTTGATCCCAATAGAGCTTGGCATGGCACAGTCAGCGCTTGGCGATCTTCTTGGTAACTTCTTTGGCGCTCTCTGGATGGCGACGCTTTCTTTGATAGACAATCGATTCGCTTTCTGGCTTCGGCTCCACTTTTTTGCAATCCTGAAAAAGCAGATTACATTTAAATCGAATGAACAGTAAATTTGAATACCTCAAGATGCTTTTCCATTTTGGTTGCATTAGCAACATAGCGCGCATTACAAAACTTGCAATAGCCGACAAGTATTTCCTTTCCTTTTTCGTTCTTCTCTGACACTCGGTTAAAGTAAGTCCAGCCAAGACAGCGGCTTATTTCCTTTTGACATTGAAGAACCTATGTAAACGATAAATTAAATATCGATCAATCGATCATAAATTTGCTACAAACAATGAAGACAGCTTCACAAAAGATTTTTAAAGAGCTAAACAGTGTGAATTACACTGTAAATGTAGAATGGAAAGACGAAAAATATTCCGCAAATTCAAAAAAAACATTTTTTCAATGTTTCCGATTTTGATTAGTCGGACACATAGGAGGACATATTCCCAATGTTTCCGGAATATCCCGGAAATATTCCCGGGAATATTCCCGTTGTACAACCCTAAATTAGACCTTAATGCTCATCCCTGTAACAGGACCAGATACGGACAAGAGATGTACCCTCCCTTTGAATTATATTGACTTTGTTATTCAGTGCTCATTGGGTTGCCGCTCAGAGCAGAGTGGTCAAATCCGGCATTTCGGAATATCACTAAAAGACGGGTCGGAATGTCGACGAGAAGATTCAGAAAAAGCAGCCTGTTTAGCAGGAATTTGCCAGGTATTGTTTTGCCATAGATTTAAACAAACGATTAATTAATTTAGCATGTTGGGTGTGATAACATTATTGGCTCCACTTCTCGAAATGACCAATGCGACTATGCGGGGAGATGGGTCAAGTTGCGCAAGAACTATATTTCGCTGGAAGGACACTCTCCAATTTACTCCTTGCGACAAAACTTGTGGAGCCAACAGTAAGACAATTGGATTTGCAAAATTATTAAGATAAAGAGGAGAGATTTTATCAGATATCTGTTAAATGGGCCTAAATTAATTGATGACATAGTTAAATTAAGGCATAAAAATTATGCCATAACGGCAACTTAAAATGGCTGTAACCATAGTCAGGATCAGCTTTTAGGGTCAACTTTTCTTAAATTCGAAAAATGTCATATTTTTCTTAATTTTTTTTTCGATATTTATGACCCTAGGGCAACTTTTAAGCTCTACACGAAAAAATACGCAGTTTTTCCGACTGATTAAAAAAATCCGACGCAGAAAAATCGGTGAGTAAAAAAGTTGAGGGTCAACTAGGGTCAACTTTTGCTAAAATTTTGTAGAGACAGGATTTTGAATTTCTGTTAAAACTATTTTGTAAGCTCAAAAAGTTGAGTGGGGGTCATAAATATCAGATTTGGCACTTTCCCATTAAAAAATTGATATTTTAGCAATTTTGACAAAAGTTGACCCCAAAAAAGTTGAGGGGTCAACTCGACTATGTTTACAGCCAATGGCATGCTCACCTGTTCAAATTCTGTCCCTGCGAATTCAAATTTTTTGGCTAGGACACATTTGGCAAAAACGAAAATTAGCAAACGTAGGTTTTGTCAAACGAAACTTGGCAAAATTGAAAAAAGGCTTTTTGCCAAGTTTCGTTTTTGCCAAATTATCCTAGCCAATTTTTTTCCTAATCATTGAACTTCTGTACGGATGTTTCAACTTGGTTACTAAAAAACAGAGCCTGGTGGTGAGCGTGCTCCTTAAATACATATTGTAGTTTGTTACGGTGGCCCCAGTGAACGAAGGTATAAAAAATCGCAGAGTGCTACGAAAATGTATGAAATAAATGTGACAAATCACAATGTGTATCAAATCGTAAGGAGTTCAAAACTTAAGTACAGATGTTTGCTCTTTTTTAAGAAATATAAAGAGGTATATAAAGTAAGACCTCAACAGTTTCACACACATCCCAGAATCGTACGTTTTTTTAGGCAGTAATTCATATCTCACTAAATCCGGTTTTCAAAAAGAGGGTAGTCCGGTTTTCAAAAAGACGGTGGCTAAGCTTTCGCTGGTGTAAGGATGTCGTCACAATAACCACATAGGGCCAATATCAATCCTTGCCAGATCACATCACGTTAGAGGGCTAGGTGATATTTGCCAAAACGACATTTGCCAAACGTATGTTTTGCAAAAATGACATTTGGCAAAACGACATTTGCCAACACGAAGTTTGCCAAACTGCAGTTTCCCAAGCGTAGTTTTGCCTAAAAATAATAGTATCAAATTAAAGTTCATAAGTCTTTTTCAGACGAAACCCACGTTAGGCAAATTTCGTTTCGGCAAATGTCGTTTGGTAAATGTCGTTTTGCCAAATTTCGATTTGGCAAATGTCGTTTTGGTAAATGTCGTTTTGCCAAATTTCGATTTGGCAAATGTCGTTGTGTAAAATGTCGTTTTGGAAATGTCATTTTGGCAAATGTCGTATTTGGCAAATGTCGTTTTTGGCAAGTATCACCTAGCCTGTTAGAGTACTAGAGTAATAAACCTGGCCAAAGTAGCTTAGATGGCATGACTTTAAGTCGCGTTTTATCTACTTTTCAGGGTGTTTAAGACCGTCAAAACGATAGCAAAAATGTTGTTAGGGGTGATCGAACATTTTTGACAAAAAAATCGATCTTTTACCTTGGGGGACCAAGGCAATTCAACCTAAAAGGATACCTAAACATCCCGAAAACCGGAATTTGAAGATAGTTTTGTTAACTAGGGCCTAGCACAGAAAAAACTCTGGTATGCAGGCTTTTTTCATGCTAAATTTCGCGGGCTTGAGAGTTAGAGATGCACGCACTCATTTACCTTATACATGATTCCGAGTATGCTCTTGATCAGAAGGCATTTTGAGACTCTTTTTGCTCACAAGGAACATCAACGGTGGGTCACGCTGATATCGAGAAACCTAATATACTATTTTGTAGCATTTTTCATGCTGAATCTCGTGGTATACCCACTTTTTCCTAACCGCGAGAAATTTTTTTCTTCCGGCACATAAACAAAAATTTTGAATTTTATTTACAAAAACATTAATTTTTATGATATATATTAGTGTTTTACATTTATATTTTTGATCTTTCCTGACTTTAAACCTTACTTTTGATATTCAGCGTATCAAAATGAGTGAAACGAGTTCAATGGCCATGTTTTTGTACGAGAAAATTTGCGAATTTGAATCAGAATATCAAAACCTGAAGACATTGACCTTTATCACGCGTTAGGCAGTACGTCCGGACGGTATGTTCTTGTGCAAAAATTTACGCTAAACACGATGGTGAATTTTTTTTAAACCACTCTATGGTGGTCAGCTTCCTTTGTGAACCATCAAAGTTACGATTTTTGCCTTTGTCACTTCAAAGAGGTAGACCATACAAATTTTATAACAGATAAATTAACAGATAGAATAAGTTTCATGTGCAATTGAAAGAGCAGATTGCGAGCTTTCGAATGACATATTATTCAGGTATTTATGACAATTGAATGAATGACTTTCGGCTTAGAGAAACAATTGTGTTTTTTTCAAAAACGTTTTCATACAAAAGTATGTACAATAAGTGTACAAACCTCATTCTTCAGTTAACAGCTGATACTATTCGACATTTTACACTCTAAACCATCCTTAAAAGTTAATGAAACGCGATTTTGGGCTACACCACCTGAGCTACTTGAGCCCAAACACAATATTCCGCGGATACATTTATTCTACCTATGAACAGAAATAATATATATGGCCATCAGATAGAAGCTAGACCAGATAGAAGTTACATCTGAACACTGGAAGATGCTTTTTGCTGGCTCAATGGTTGCCCTTCTTCGGCTGCTTGATCGCTCCACCACTCTTGCTGTGGTTACTGGAAGAGGAAGAACCATTCTTGTCACGTCGCTTACTTCCCTTGCCGCCTGGAAGAAAACGACTGGAAGATGACTAGTAACCCCTACCAATAATAACATACCTTTGCTCTTCTTTGGCTTGGAATGACCACGCTTGTGCTTCTTCTTCGCCTTCTTTTCATCATCCGGACTTCCGATACTAAAATGAACAATTACCAAGAACACCTAGCAAAAAAAAGTCAAACCTGGACGAAGAGCTCAACGAATTAGCAGTGGAAGGCTGCTTATCTTCTTCACTCTTGGCATCATTTGGAGGCTGCTGCTCATTTCCCGTTTCCTTTGTCGGCGAAGATCCATAGACAGGTGATTGAGCAGTGTCGACATCGCTGGACGGACGATTGCTGGGCGAAGTTCTGCGCTGATCCTCTGAAGGCTTATCAAATGGAGATGCATGATATGAAGGGGAAGTAGCTGTGTCCACATCACTTGATGGCGAGTGCTTGGGAGAAGAGCGACAGCAGGAGAGGGCACGTGTTTGCAGCACTTCCAGAAACCTGATTGATAGGCGATACCAACTGCGACCACGAAGAGACCCAATAGCACAAGAAGAAGCATAGCTTGACCGAAGATTGAGCTTTTCGCAAGAAAGAATGAAGACAAAAAGCTGAGCTGCACCTCTTCACAACAAGATGACTCGTTTATTGAGCGATCCTTCAAAATAAAATTGTAATTTATTCTTTCTGAGACTAAAAAGACTTCGAACGGGCAAAGCTTTTTAGCATCAAATGACTCTACGCCCATGAATTTTGAAACACTGCTGCAAATCATGAATGGCGAAAACGGTAAAAATTTCCCGAATTCAAACTGCTGCGCAATGCATGTGGCGGAATATATGTTGGCGGAATATATACGGCGGAATATATAACCATAACCGTTTAAAATACCGTATTTTCTCTAATTCCGCCCCGGGGCGAAATTTTTCGACCCTCCAAAAATCGGAAAAAGATTAAGGTCGATCTCGAGGTTTTCCGGTGAAAATGCTAAACCTGAAAAGTGGAACCGGTAGAGCTCGCGGAATTTAAGAAAATGCAATAAACAGGTCTTCAAAATATTCACTCTGCTCCGAGATATAGTCCCTCAAAGTAAAAAGGGGCGATATCAGAGAAAATACGGTAGGCAATTATTCTTTCGCTGGCACGGCGACAATTCCGCGGAGACAGTTCCGCGAAGGATAATTCCGCGACGGACAATTCCGCGGGAGACAGTTCCGCGAAGGATAATTCCGCGACGGACAATTCCGCGGGAGACAGTTCCGCGAAGGATAATTCCGCGACGGACAATTCCGCGACAGATAATTTCGCGACGGATAATTTCGCGGAATTTCAATTTTCGACGTCCTTGTCAGTAAAACCTGATTCTGACACCGGATTTGTGCTCAGCATGGTTGACAGCATAGCTAGATACAGGGTTATTCAAGAAATTGTAACACTTTCAAACTGCCATAACTTTTATCCCGGCACGATTTCGAAATTTTGTAAACGCAGATCGACTCAGAATTTCATGGCAATTTTTTGGTATATAATGTCAAAATCACGATTTTCGCTTGGTCCCCCTGTGGTTTGGTCTTACCCATCCAGAGGCCATCCACAGACCAAGACCAAAACCACAGGGGGGACCAAGCGAAAATCGTGATTTTGACATTATATACCAAAAAAATTGCCATGAAATTCTGAGTCGATCTGCGTTTACAAAATTTCGAAATCGTGCCGGATAAAAAGTTATGGCAGTTTGAAAGTGTTACAATTTCTTGAATAACCCTGTACTTTTAAATCTGAAACTTGTACTCAAATTTGAAATAATGAATTTTTTTCAAATGGTTTTTTTGTATCGAGAGGAATTTGGAACTGGACCGAAAGTTGAAATTTGAAGGTGGTGAAACTGCAATCAACTATGCTGAACACGAATCCGATGTCAGAATCAGGTTTTTCCTAACAAGGACGTCAAAAAATTGAAATTCCGCGGAATTATCCGTTGCGGAATTATCGGCTGTACCCCGAAATTTAAGCGGCGATTTGCTAAGTGGTCGATTTGCTAAGCGGTCGTTTTGCTAAGAAAAAAAATTTAAGCGCGAATTTGCTAAGAATTCACAATTTAAGCGCCAATTTGCTAAATGGTCGTTTTGCTAAGATTTTTTTTGCTAAGTAGTTGTTTTTGATAAAGATCTTGTTTGTTAAGCTACATCTTCTTCAGTTCGGCTTAATTTAGGGGTACACACCTAAAGCTACGTTCACATATCCCAAAATCTCGCACCCACACCCGCACTCACACTCGCACCCACACCCAAGCCCACACTCGTGTTCACAATGGGGTTTGAAAATCCCGCACCCACACTCAGTCCCACACCCACACTCACACCCTGTTCACAATGAGATTTTGAAATCCAACGCTCACCGAACCTAGTAATCGTCGATTGTATTGTGTTCTAGACAACTTATCTTCAAATTCCTGCTTCTGTTTTGTTATTTATATATTTGTTCTCCTTTTTACCACGTTTATCCATAACTATTTATCTATGGACATCATATACATAATTTATCCGTCCATAATCTGTCAATGTATAATTTCAGGTATTTTGACATCTCCATCGTCATTCAAGCAATATGGCTAGTCGGAAAAGGAAGAATCTGAGCGGTGACGATCTCAAAGCAGAGGAAGAGTTCGAAAGCAAGCTAATCGGTATCGTCTTGCTCTATCCAATTCTGTGGGACATGGGCCATTCGGAGTACAAGAAGCAAGTATTGAATGGAGCCGTCTGGGAAAAAATCGGGAAGGAGCTTGGGAAAAGTAGGTTTTTATCATAACATAGCGATCATTATTTTTTCACTCTTTCGCAGGCAAGGATGACCATTCGTCTACATCTTGCTCCGAAGTATTTAAAAACTCCATCAACAGCCGAAGAATGGAATAGAATTGCTACAAAGTTCTGGGAAAAGTTGAATTCTCCAAATACAATTGGTAGGCTAATTTCACGGGTTTTCAATGCAGTTGTGATAAAACAAGTTAAACAAAGGCGCGATTGATGGCAAACAGGCTCCATCAAATACTGGCTCCTTGCATTACAATTACAAAGGTGGTTTTTCGACTGTGCTTCTTGAAATTTGTGATGCCGACTACAGGTGCGTGTATGCAGATGTAGGAATTATGGCAAGAACAGTGACGGTGGTAAGCTTTCTTCTTCCAGGCGACTTCTTTTCTCTGACTTTCAATCTTTCCGACTTTTCAGGAATCTTCGGCAAATGCTCTTTCAAAGAGGCTCTTGATCGCAAGGTCCTTAATCTGCCAGAAGCGAAAATCTTTCTGGAACTGATGTTTTCACACCTCTTTTCATTGTCGGAGATGCAGCGTTCCCTTTGAGAGACAACATTATGCGACCATTTCCTGGAGACGAGTTGGACTACGGCAGGATGCTGCTATTAAGAACAATAAAATATGAAAAATGTGAGAATATTTTTGAAATTTGTTTATGTACCGTTGTTAGTGCTTTGTCCGCTATTACTGTTACATGTTTTTGTTGATAAATAAATCATTTGGGACGTGTTGTCTAATATTAGGCTGGGGTACATGACAATATTTCGCCGACAATTATTTCGCCGACATTATTTCGCCGACAATTATTTCGCGCGACATTATTTCGCCGACATTATTTCACCGACAATTATTTCGCGCGACATTATTTCGCGGACCATTATTTCCCCGCGACTAAATTTCGCCGCCATTATTTATTTTTACTAATTTCATTAATTACATGCCAAACATTTTTCAAGTAAATCTAAAACAAAGTTTTATGACTCTAGTTCTATAACAACACATCAGAAAAGCAAATAACACCAAATCAGAGAAGCAAATAACAACATATGAACACTTCTATTATTCTCTATCCAGATTCAAAATTTCTTCATCAGATGATTCTGGCTCGCTGGCTGGAATGTAAAGACCTTGAGCCATTCTGAAGCTAGAAGCGATCGCACCTAGATATTGGAAAGGAACGATGTTCTTCCAATTGTTCACTGCTTGTGTCAGTTGAATTTCCGAAAGACGATCTTGATCAAGGAGTTGACTGATTATGTAACCAGTTTCCTGAAATTTAATTGCATGCAATACTCCTAGACGCTCAAATAAAAATTAGCATTGTTGCAGTTGTAGCCAGATACTTCTCTTCGTTTCGGATTGCGGTGCCTGGACAGCCGCTGAAACATCACGCATCCAATTCGGATGAACGTTCAAGTTAGCCATACTTCGAAGAGATATCTGAAAAATATAGTGACAAATAAAACTAACACAACAAATACGTGAAGATAAAACATAAATGAGGAGACCGAAAAGGAACCGACGATTGCATAAAATGATTACATAAACTGATATCGCCATAAAATCATCCAGAAAAAAGGGTCGAATTAGAAAAAAAACAACACTTAAAATATCGGCGAAATTTTGTCGCGGCGAAATATTGGTCCGCGAAATAATGTCGCGCGAAATAATGTCGGCGAAATAATTGTCGGCGAAATAATGTCGGCGAAATAATGTCGGCGAAATAATTGTCGGCGAAATATTGTCCGGTACCGTTAGGCTGTTTTGGTGTGATTTGGGGTAGTTTCTGCAAATTTTAAGAGGATTTGACCTGGGAACGACCTGTACCACCATGAAGATACCATGAAGTGTACCATGAAGATACCACCATGAAGATAACCACTGCCAAGATACTACCACCCTGGTACAAGCACCAAGGTACTACTACAGTCGAACCTGGATACAACACTAACCGATATGGGTTCTGTAAAGAGAAAATGTTTTTAGAGGTTGGTGAACTATTGGGGAGTGGCGAATTGATAGTGGTTACAAGAATCGCCGCCTACCTACCGCGATCCTCCCCACGTCTAAATCACCCCCACGTGGGTACCACTACCAAGGTAAAGCCACTACTTGGGTACCACCACCTGGAAACCGTCACCTGGGTACCACCCACTGAGTACAACTACCCAGGTAACACTTTGTGGGTACCATCACAAAGGTACCACCAACTTGGTACCAGCACTAAGATAGCACCACCCAGGTACCACCATCAAAGCACCACCACAAAGGTACCTCCACTAAGATACTGCCACCAAGGTAACTCAAGCTGTGCACCACTAACATACTACCAAATACTACAATAACGACGTACTAATATTACCAAGGTACCACCGCATCACCTTGCGCATCACCTGGGTACCACAACTTGGTTAACATAAACTGAGTACAAGCCAATGAGTACTATTAAGTGTGTGCTGCCACATAGGTACTAACGTACTGTACTGAAAAAATACAGAACTGAACACTTGGTAATCTAATGTTGTATTTATTGACTGACAAAATCGTGGTAATATAGTTCTAGGTAGACAATCGGAGTAATTCGATGTAATGAGCTACACCGAGAAGATGTACCCAAAAAATATATATATGATACAACACAACAACAAAAACAAGCCTGAAATAAAACCTTGGGTTGAGGCAAATGGTTTGAAGGAGTAAAATAAGGCCCATTGAAAAACAGGGTGTGAGATTTACAACTAGTGTGAGATTTGCCCACACCCGCACCCACACCCGCTCCCACACCACACTCATCATTGTGAACAGGGTGTGGGTGCGGGGTGGGTCTGAGTGTGAGTGCGGGATTTTCAAACGCAATTGTGAACACGAGTGCGGGTGCGGGTGTGGGTCTGAGTGTGGGTGCGGGATTTGAGTGTTCACAAGAGAGGGTGGGTGTGGGTGCGAGATTTGTTTTATTGTGAACGTGCCTTAAAACCCAAACGATTCAATCCAAAATAATTTGGATTGAATATGGTTTAATTTTAATCGGGTCTCCTACTCTGGACTGATTGCACCCAGAGGGATTCGAACCAGTAACTTTGGTGATGAGTATATGGACCTTTACGCCACGTAAACACTCAAAATTACGATAAAAGGTATGCACCCAGGTGGATGCGAACCAGCATTCTCGGCGGTGGCTATCCAAGTGGTCGTCCACTTGGATCAAAATTTTTTTTTACGTTTTCGGTTTCCAAAACCGTTTTTCTGCACTAATTCGAGCATGCTGAAGATGGTTTGACAGTGGTAAAATCACGTTTTATCGATAAATTTAGAGTTATTGCTTACGATTGATTTATCAAAATCAAGAATTCACGATAACTCAAAATTTCTTGATAAAACGTGATTTTACCACTGTCAAACCATTTTCAGGGTGCTCGAATTAGTGCAGAAAAATGATTTGGAAACCGAAAACGTAAAAAAATTTTGATCCAAGTGGACGACCACTTGGATAGCCACCGCCGAGGATGCTGGTTCGAATCCACCTGGGTGCACACTTTATTTTTTACCGTAATTTCAGGTATAAAAGACTAACGTTTGACCTTTCAGGTTATTTGGGTGAATATACCCTACTCTTGAGTTGCCTGGATAACAACCTGTCCAGGTGGTAGCCACCCAGGTTTGGGTCGGGTAGGTGAAATCGCACTTTTGGTCTCATCAAGTCCAATTATTCACAATTTTTTTTGGTTGGAAAAATAGATTTTTTTATTCAAATGAACTTTTTGATTTTTAAGACATCCAGGTGGGCATCCACCTGGTCAGGTGATACCTACACCAGGTATTGAAGTTGGAGTGTGTAAAATCGCAACTTGGGCTTGACAAACCCAATTCCCACACAATTTTAAGTTAGAAAAAATGGCTTATTTTATTTTTAAGAAATTTTAATCTTTCAGGTTTCGGTTTGGTTTGGGTATTTAGGGTGGTTTTAGGGTACTTGAGGTGGTTTAGAATGGTTTGTGGTAGTTTGGACACAATCTGAAAATATCAATTTACCTAGATCCCATATTCAAATCAGTAAAAAACAAAAAAAAATTGGCCGAAAAATGACCGTCGGAAAAATCTCTAATCCCTACCAGAACATTGAGAAAAAGGAAAAGTACAAAAAGGCAGAAAAGTTCTTAACAAATCGGGAATTAAGAAAAGAATGCCTTAGCAAATATATCTTAGCAAATGGGCGCCTTAACAAAAAAATTCTTAGCAATTTGTTGCTTAGCAAAAAAAATTCTTGGCAAACGACCGCTTAGCAAATCGACCACTTAGCAAATCGCCGCTTAAATTTCGGGGTACAGCCGAATTATCCTTCGCGGCATTGTCTTCCGCGGAATTGTCGCCGTGCCTTTCGCTGCGTAATAATTTTTTCTTTGACATGTATATGTTACGATCTCGGCAACAATATTCTCGGCCACCAGTGCCGCAGATTTAATTTTTTTAAGGACGGACTGCCGGAGATAGTTTGACTAATTTTTCGGTGAAAAAAATGTTGACACCCCTTAAGATGATTTTCAGTCTTCTAACGACCATGACGGAAATCGCGGTCATGTATGACGTTAGGGCATTTTACGGCAACCGACATTTAGCATAATTTGTGCAATTTGTTCGCGGACATTTAGCATAATTTTTCGGTATGATTCGGGCAAAATAACCGAATCATACCGAAAAATTATGCTAAATGTCCGCGGACAAATTGCACAAATTATGCTAAATGTCCAGTTGCCCATTTTACCCCTTTTTTGACACTTTTTTAATTTTTGAATTATAAACCTACACCATTTATTTTTCTAACTTACAAGGAAACACCTAAGCTGTCTTTTTGATGTGATTTCAATACCTATATAAATTTTTTCGCCAGAGTCGGTTTTGTGTGTCATTTGAATGTCATTTGAAAGCTCGCAATCTGCTCATTTTTGCACAATATATTGAAACAGTGGCATGTTTTACCTCTTTGAAGTGTCATAGGCAAAAATCGTGACATTGGTGGTTCACAAAGGCCGCTGACCATCGTAGAGTTACTTTTTCAATTTTTTCCACCATCGTGCTCAGCGTAAAATTCTGCACAAGAACATACCATCAGGACGTACAGCCGTTCCCGTGTTAACAAATTACGATGTGATAAAAAAGTTATGAGCGTTTATATAAGGTGGCCCGAAAATTCGGAAGTTTTTGAAAAATTTTGATCATGAAATTTTTTATTTTGCAACTTGTTCACATTGTTTTTCACACCTTTTGTGTTTCGTATCGAATACCTCTGAGCTAGCTTTTCTACTATCATTGATTTTCCTGGTAAAATCGATGGGCAGGGGCCACCTACGCAAATTTTTTAATATTTTCCGAATTTTTTCGGGCCACCATGTAATTCATAAAATTTCTTAGCCTACTCTGCACACAATGTTTTTAATTTTGAGGTGTTCGTGTGTCCGTCTCCGTCTGCGTCAACACAATTACTCAACGGGTTGTGCCTGAGCGGTTGTGCGCTGATCAGCCGAGGCCCCGACCTCAGCTTCGCAAGTGTCCACACATTGTTTGCCCAGCCAAGTAGGTGTCATTCACTTATCCAAAGGGCAGTCTTACATAAAGAAGAAATAAAACGCATGATTTATCGGTGGGCTTTGTCTTCACTCAAACCCCAGCAGTCATTTCTCTTTTGCCCGCCTTTTTTAGCCCTTGAGGCAATTGTTGAGAGGACATCTAGCATGTTTAACATTTGTTCCTCTTGCCCTTTTCCTTGCTAATACAAACAAACTATCCTAATGTTGCAATTAAGTGTGTAACTTTATGATGACCACCAGCACTCGTTACAAAACCTGTTGTGTCATCATTTTTTATTGCTTAATTGTCCTCTTCAGGCCCACTTTTGCCTTAGATTACACGTAAGTGAGAAATGCTGATGAAAAAAAATATTGTTGGAAAATATGTTGACCACTGCTTTTCGCTCTGCAAATGATTTGCTTTTTGTGGCTTTGAATTATACCTACATTTCCTTTTTCTATATTTTTTCCTTTTTTCAAAAAATTTGAAAATTCGACTCTATTCTTTTTTTCAAACCGAGTAACTGTTTGGGGGGGGGGGGTCGAGGTGTCAAAACCGAGTAGCGCCGAAAATTCTTAGGAAAAAGTAGTCCAGCGGGACAAAGGGTTAAACAGGGGCTACTATCTGTACTTTTTTTTAAAATGATTTGTTCTTTTTGGTTCTTCCTGTTATTTTTGAAGCTTTACGTCAAAATCTTTTTTCCGCTTCAAGACGGCAAGAAGCACTGGGTAAATGAATTTTTTTCTTCGATAGCAGTCAAATCTATAGTTCTCAAAAACATCAAATTTGATGCTGAGCATCAAAATACCTGTATTTTACTTCACACACCTACTTTTCGTAGATTTTGATTTCTTATCTCAAATATTTTTACAACACCTTGTAGCTGAGATTTTTCTCTATCGATTGTGCAGTCAAACATTCTAGTTAAAAATTATATTTTGGGGAAATCACACCAAAAGTGAGGTAAAAAACCACTGAAAAAACCGAGTTAAAAAACCTGGTTTTTTACCTCACTTTTGGTGTGATTCCCCCAAAAATTATATTTGACTATGGTGTTTGACCACTCAATCGATAGAGAAAAATTTCAGCTACAAGGTGGTGCAAAATATTTGAGATAAGAAATCAAAATCTATGAAAAATAGGTGTTTGAAGTCAAAAACACCGAATTTTGATGATATCATCAAATTTGATGTTTTTGAGAACTATAGTCAAATCTACTTTTTTCAAAATTAAACATTTTAAATCAAACGGGGTCAAAGAACATGTCAACAAGATTTCGAACAGACGTGTGTATCCAAGCAAATATGAGCGGAATCGAGACTTTGGCAAATGACTATGCGGGGTCCTGACACAAAACTCTTTACCAAGATTTGACCTAAGCGGTACTAGGAGCAGTCCAATTTATTTTTCTGAAAATCGCAGTACTATAGTTGTTGAATGAAAGTAGAGTTTTAGCTGCAGGTTGGCTTCTAGCATGTGTTATTGTTGATTGGTCAAGGTATTGTGTGCGCTTTCTGTGTGCCTTTTTGTCATATCTAATTTGCTTGTAATTTGTGCTTTTGGCTTGCAGTTGTCTTGTTTGCACGGCAGATACTTCATTTTTTCAATGTAATAGATTATTTTTAGATGGTTAGCAGGCAGTTGGACTGATTGTTCAGTGAGTTGTGGAAGTGGAGAGCAGCACAGAGATGTGTTCTGTGTGGAAACATACACTTTGGAACAAACCCCTCTATTCAACGCAACCAATCGAACTGCAAACACAACCAAACACACTGTGGAAAACCGAAAAGTAGCGGACCAGTATTGTTGGCAACAACAGAAACCAGTAAGTTCACTCGGTTTTTTGCTGTGCTTTTGGTATATCTTTTTCTTTGTAGATAACTGAAAGGAGCTGTGGAGCACATTGCCCAGGTGCATATTTTTTAGTAAAATTAATTAATTTTTCGCAAAATTCTAATTTTTTATAGAAAACCTTTTTTACGCCTATAAAGAAACTATAAATGTTGTGATAAAATGGTACTCTTAAAAATAGGGCTCCCTAACCCCTTTGACAATTTTTCAATTGTTCGCTTTGGAGGACCAAGACAAACAATACATTTTTTGTGTTTTTGGAAACTAAACTGTTTTCCGTGCTTATAAAGGGGTCGATAATCACGATTTTGAGGTCGGTTGGCTCTTGTGACGATGAAAAATTGGGGTATCGATGTTATGTATATTTTATCCCATTCTGGAACTACCCTTGGTTCTAACTACTTAGACCTTAGGCTTAGGGACAGGCCAGCGTATGTTAGGACGGACTAATAAATGCCTTACGCATTTTTTCCCGAGTAATCTGCGACTGGGAGACTCTGCAGTGTAAATTTTATTTCGATTCTACAAGATACAAAATTGGAAGTTGAGATCGATTTCAGATTTCTTGAAATTATACATCCAAGTGGGAGGCGATGGCAATTTTTCAGTCTCTCTCTTTCAGTTGGGTTTAGAAATAATTTGATGGTGCAAAGCGATTCTATCTAATATGTCATCAGTGTAGGATGCCAAATTTATTTTGGAGGTCGAAATTCTAATTCCAACCTGAAATTTTCCGAAATGTTGCGGAGTCAAAACACGTTCTATTTCTGTTTTACTAAGTAATTAAAATTAAAAATAAAAGCCGTTATTAGAGAAATCTAATGCTTTGCAGACTGGCAAGTGGGTGACTGGAGTGAATGTTCAGTGTCTTGTAACAAAGGAATACGGCGAAGAAATGTCAGTTTAAGTATTTATGGTTTTTTAAGCGAACTTTTGTTGCAGGTGGAATGTATGCAAGGAAATGAACGGACAGAAGACTTCTTGTGCGACACTGCTAAAAAACCTATCCAAAACCAGCCGTGCTACACTGGCTTATCTTGCAATGTCTTCAAAGGTATTGCAATTCAAATACAGTCGACGCTCTCGATAAGATACACCCCTAAAGTTCGTTCGCGCCTTCGGTCCGACACTTTTTTAACCTGATTTCTGAAGTGATTTGCTAAATGTGAATTGTCAGTCTAGTCGAAAATATAGCGAGGATTCCGATTTTACAGATCGTTTTTCAATCGACAAAAGTTTTGCCATTAAGACCCGCGACGCTCTCTATAAGATATACCGTTTTAAGATTTAGGTGTATATTTTAGAGAGCGTCGCTGGGTCTTACTGGCAAAACTTTTGTCGATCGCAAAAAAGATCGGTAAACTCGGAATCCTTGCGATATTTTCGACTGGACTGAAGAATCACATTTGGCAAAAAATTTCCGAAATCAGGTTGAAAAAGTGTCAGACCCAAGGCGGGAACGAACTTGAGGGGTGTATCTTATATCGAGAGTCGACTGTAATCGGAAATAAACATGTTTTTAGACTAAATTAGCAGTTTTTAAAGAAAAAAATAACTGGTGGTAATTAGGGGTCAATTGTTGTATTTCAACTATTTCAATATATTAAGTGAAACCCCCCCCCCCCCCCTGATAAACCGAAAAATGGTTAATACCAAATAAACCGACCGCCAATTACTCTGAGAAATTAATATGGATTACTTTTAAATATTTTATTCAGATTCCGTCAATGACCAAAAACGTCCACTTGGCAGCTCCACTCTGGACCGTTTTCGGTAGGTTTAATTAACTATATATCTGACTCCAAAAATAGTATTGTTTGTCTACAAATATTCTGGAATAACTTTACGAAAAAAACAACAAGGGTTTATTATGGGGGTCAATCAATGATTTATGTGGGTGGGGAAGGGCATTGTTCTTGCCCTTTCTCCCATGTTTGGATCCAGCTCCCTTGAGGAATCTAAGCATGTTTGGCCACAACAAACTTGCCTGATGCTAACAGAACCACTACTAATTCCTAAGCCAAAAGATGAATTTGTTTGTTGAGCAGTAGAGGCTCACACAAGATTTATAGCTATTGTAATAGCGGGCATGGGTGTTCTTCATGATACTATACAAACCTTTTTGGATCTGGATAGTTTTTTTTGCAGCAGAAAACTCATAGTTATTTTGGGTTAGTGTGGCTGGGAGCAATCTATACTAGAAAATATATTGAAGCGCAACTAAGTACTTTGAAAAAAAAGTGACAATAAAAAGTTACAACAAAAATTAGTTACCTTGCCATATAAAAGCAAAAGTTAGAAAATATACAAACCATAAGAAATTTAGACAAAAATCAAAAATGTTAAAATGTCCAAAAAGTGCCGAAAGGCTCAGAATCGAACGGGGACGAACTAAGAAAAATCGCCTAAAAAGCCAAAACGACCGAAATGAGCCAAATTACCCGAAAGGGCAGAATAAGGCACATAGAGACATAGTTAAGTAAGGCATGCTGTTCTCAAAAGTACGGTGATGCGCCATCGGCGCAGCGTGCCTTCTAGTGTTTACTAGTTTTCGATAAAGTGGTAAAATGAACTAATTGTTACTGGTGATTTTTCCACGTTACAGCTCCGATATATTGACAAAAATAGCTTTTTATGGGCAAATCAGTTTTAAAAATAACTTGCAACGTTTTCTCTCTCTCATTATGCGAAAATCAAAATCCGAAAAAATTGAACAGCGAAAGTTAGTCAAAACACATGCAAACAAGAATTTGTTTTAAATTTTAAATCCTTGGTGTTGTGACAAGGGGTTTGGTCAATTTTTATACATTTGTCCGGAAATCGACCCTATGCCTTTTTTCATTGCAGATTCAGTAAAAAATAAAAAAATAAAAAGTTTGCAATAAAAAAGTCTAGGCACCAAATTATCAATGATTTTCTTATGGTGGTGCAATAGTGCTGTAGCTTGTATTCTAGCTTAACCTAATAGAAGAAAAAATCGGGCTAGAAGCCCAAATGGTACCAAAGTAATCCACGACGAAGATAATGACATCTAACAGGTGTGAGAATAAAATATTTCTTGAGGCTGTGTTTTAATTTTTTTCTTCGAAATTTTTACGGGCTTTCAGGGCCGGTCTGAACTGAACTCTCTCGCAAAATTTAGTGTGTGCCGCATATTTTGGCCGCAAACATAGGGTATATGAGTACCTCTGGTGATAACTACGGTCTCTGCTTTCAAAAAAAATTAAGCTGTTATTTGTGAAGATCGGTTTTGACTTGGTTTTATAAACTCCCATTCTTGGATGCAGTCCAAACCAAGTAATATTTGGAGTGCCTTTGCCAACTGTAAATATAATAATAAGTCTTTGGCTGCTGGTGCAGCTCCTTTGTTTCAAGCAGAGCTCAAGGGTTTACCACAAACACAAAAAAGGAAAGAGCATTGGCAAGGGGGGAGGAAAACCCTGCTGCCAGCCACTACAAGCGCCACTCAAGCCCCACCCCTAGTCCTTGAGTTGAACTGGCCAGATTGGTCTCTTGTCCTTTTCTCCAAAAAGTGGACAGTATTTGAGAGGCAGTTGTCCATCAACAAAGCCCACTGGCTATATAGTCTAGGTTGGACATGTCCGCAACTATCTTAAGTCTAGGGCTGTTACATGCGGAACCAGAAATTCGAAAAAATTCACCTAAAACAGCGTTTAGATCTGTGTTTATATCGCCTATTCATTTTAATTTCATCATCATTACAAGAAAAGGTAGCCTAGAATATTTGTGTTTAAAAAATTGCTTTACTCCTAGAATGTCTTTTATTATAATAAACTTAAAGCAGGACTCCAAGACGTACTTTTTAAAACGATTTTTTGAACCACAATGCTTAAAATGTCCATTTTTCTTTAAAAAAAAGTCAAAATGTACTGCTTTTTTCAAAATGTACTTTTTGTGAAAAAAAATCAGAGATCCCTGACTTAGAGTCTGACCTCAAAAATGAAAAAAAACAAAACCTATTTTGAACGTAACATTTTTGAATTTTATGTTTTCGCGTGGAGTAGCCTTACTCAAGCTCTTTCCTTCTTTTCTTGGAATATTTTGTTCTTATTCTTCAGCTTATATCCTGGTTACAAATTGAATTCTATATGTAGTGGTCATCACTTGAAAGTTTGATTCCTCCAGTAAAGCCGCGAAAATTCTTTAGGAGTTCGACAGCTGAAATTTTGAATGAGAAAAATTAAGAAAAAACAGTTATCACGAAACAACTCCTGTTTCATAAACATTACTTTTTCAAATTTTTCTCGATTACAATTGGTCAGTTGATAAATTGACATCCAAAGTCGTCACTGTGATTTGCCCGCGATTTAAATTGTCGCAATATAATTCGCCGCAATTCGATTTTGCTACAATTTGATTTGTCGCAATTTGATTTGCCGCATCTTACTCCTGCCCAGAAATTGTAAAGAAAACACCAAAGTTGGCTTAGGTATAGACCCTAGGAGTAATCAAATTTTCATAAATTTGCCATTTTATTTACCATAAAATTGTAGGTTTTTATTTTGAATATTTGCTAGTGTCACATTTTCCAAATGAATTTACTACTGCATTGGTTTCTATTTTTCGACTGGATTTTGTTGAGTTCATCATCCTATAGCGACTTTTCCAGCAATCGTTTGTGAGTTTTTGTCTTAGCTATAGCAGAACATCAATTGTCCAATTGAGGGTCTTGTCAAATTGGATTAGTGACAGGGGGATTACGACTGGACCATGCTTTTGTGGTTGCCTCTCTTTTTACAGAATAGGAGAACATTTGGAAGGGACTCTCTTGGAGGCGGTTAAATCCCTTCTGGCATTCCCCTCTATTTTGATAATGACCGATGAGGTTTTGACCCTCTTGTTTATTAGGCAATGCACGCCAAAGATTAAAGGCCTCAGTTTACAAAGTTGAAGGTTTTATGAAACAGAGATTAGCGGATTAGGTTTGCTCAAAATTTGGATTAATGGGATATTAGACAGCTGGATTTCAATTACAAGAAAGAGTTATAATTCAGATAATATGCTTCTTTCAACTTTGGTTGGTGGACTGTCCAGAGGATTACCCTTTTAGCAAATTTACTTTTATTAAATTATAGCGTTTCAGATAAAACGCTTAAAAATGTGTCGAAAATGAGGGAGTGGGTCAAAAACATCAAAACATGGTGCTTTAAACCCAGCTTGCAAATTCGCATTTCATGCTTCTAAATCAGAAAAATACAGTTGAAACATACTTAGGTTTATATTTATTCTAATAGAAGGTCATGACCTTTTATTTTTCAACATTCAAATTTGGCTCTGTGTTAAAAATGAAATAAAACGTGGTTCACCCGCCTCCCCACTAGTTTTGGCCTTGAAGAACCATGGTTCTTGCGCGCAGTGGCACGTGCAAAATTCGAATTGGCGGGGGACACTTCTCTTTCGTCTCGCACGGTACTCTTTGGAGATGGCGAACGACTCCAAAGAGTAAAGTTGAGACGAACGAGAAGTGTCCCCCGCCAATTCAAATTTTGCACATCCCACTGCGTGCAAAAGCCATGGTCCTTTAAGGGGTGGCCTTCTTTTAGAGACTGGCTTTTAATTAGAATAAATACGGTAAGTATATGGATTTTTTCTGGTGCAAAAAGGTTTTTTTCTGGTGCAAATTTACTCTTTTTGGTGCAAATCGGATCTTTTTTAGCGCAAATCGCAATTTTAGAGCCGATTTGCACCAAAACTTTTTTGCACCAAAAAGAGTAAATTTGCAGCAGAAAAATCTTTTTGCACCAGAAAAAATCCATATCCATACGGTAAGCGAAATCAAGAGGCCTAAAGTAAGTTCAAGTCTAACAGTCCTTTGTGTTTAGGCAAAGGTGGAAGGAATCGAAATCGGTCGGTAGTTAAGGGTGGTAAGCAGATGGGTTCGTCAGCAGTTGACCCATGTTTCAGACCTTATATACCAGATCAATGGCTGGATTAAAAATATTTAGCAAAAAATATAACTCAGTAATAATGATACTGCTCAAGCAAAACAAATGTTTTAGTTTGGATCAGCCTTTTCCCCCAATGGCTATCAAAGCAGCAATGAGGCAGGCTTGACTGACTCTTCCATGCAATACCAACAGCAGTCATCTGCGGACGAAAGCGTTCTGGACAACAGCAATCGACTACAGGACATCTCATTTTCTGGCTCTCAGGAAGACGAGGAAGGCTATGGGAAACCGAGGTAAAGTTTAGTTTTTGTTAGTGCTAAATTGTACTTTACGTCATCTTTACTAAATTTAGATTTCAACCAAGTAAATGGAGTGAGTGTTCAACAAGCTGCGGACCAGGAATTCGTGAGTTTATAATTAATAAAATATTCTGAAAATGTCATAATTAAAGCACGGCCTTTCATAGGGACAATACTTCTTCTTTTCGGTGCAAATCCTCTTTTTTACGCAAATCTTTGTTTTGCCTGTTTCTGTCAAAAAAGTTTTTTTTTTCAAAGTCTTAACATCATCAGTTAGCCCTGCGATTCCACTTTCTGATAAAACATTATTTATGCCTTATCTCACAAAAAGGTAAAACAATAAGGTCAAAGTATGAATGAAGTCAAAACAATAATTTGGTTCATACTTTGACCTTATTGTTTTATATTTTTTGTGAGTTGATGCAATAAATAATATTTTATTAGAAAGTAGAATCGCAGGGTTACCTGATGGTGTAAATACCTTAAAAAATAAATAAAACTTTTTGAGAAAAACAGACAAAACAAAAATTTGCGCTATAAAAGTGGATTTGCGCCAAAAAAAGTATTGTCCCTTTCAAATTAGTCAAAAATGGGCAGTAGGTAAGCTCTTCAAAAATTTATGGTGAAAATTTTCAAAAGTCACTTACTGCTATTCACCAGTAAAGCCGAAAAAGCTTTCTGCGACGGAAAAAAAAATTCAACGACAATAAAAAGTTTCATAAATCCCCAAGTGCACCCACCTTCCTCCCCCCTTCAAAGAGTATGAGTTCTCTAGCCGTAGAACAGGGTGATGCATATTCAGAAAACCTCAATTCCTTGCAATATAGAGTGTGCTGATCTTTCATCGCGAAGCGTCAAAATTTCCTCAATATTTCTATAAAAAATATAATCTCTATTTAGTATTTGGGACGGGTGTGTGGGTGGGTTGGTAACGCATGTTATGTTCAAGACCGATTTTTGGCCAGGTTTTGCAATTTTTTTGTCAGATATGTTTCCGGAACCCTAAAATTCAACTTCTTAGCTGTCTTTCAATCACATAACCGGAAAAATGAGGTTGCTTTAAAAAAAAGTTGATAAGTCCCTCCAAATTAGACATGGTGTATTTTTGCCTGGATATTGGGTGGATTTTCGTGTTGAAGCCCATTTTCTGCAATTTTTTTTGCGAATTAATGTAAGATATCTTTGCGGAACCCTCAAGTAAAACATCTTGGCTTCATTTTAAGCACAAACACGTATAATTGAAATTGCTTCTAAAAATTTTTTCTTGCCATCTAAATTAGTGATGGTGGATTTTAGCCTGGATCGCCTAGTTCGGCCGCATTCAAATATGATTTAAGGTGGATTTTTGTGTTCAAGCCCACTTTTCTGCAAGGTAGGGTTGGTATATGGCCAGTAAGGGTAGGTAAGTAACCAGACAGTATAGTTAAGTGTTCAGGTGGAATCTCTACAGTCAATCTTTGATATAACGTGCACCCTGGGGACCAGGTCAGGTGTACGATATAGTAGGCGAAATAGGCGAGGATAGGCAAGGGTAGTATAGGACAGGCGAAAAAAGGCGGGGATAGGCGAGCATAGGCAGGGGTAGGCAAGGCTAGGCTAGGCGAGGATAGGCAAGCATAGGCGAGGATAGGCGAACATAGGCGAGGATAGGCAAGGTTGGGCGAGGATAGGCAAGGTTGGGCGAGGATAGACAGGGGTGGGCGAGGATAGGCGATAATAGGCAAGGGTAGTATAGGATAGGCGAAATAGGCGAGGATAGGCGAGAATAGGTGAGGATAAGCAAGGGTAGGCGAGGATAGGCCGAGTAGAGTAGGTGGGTTATTAAGTAGGGTGGATAATCTACTCTAACCATTAACGCACTCGAAAAATTAATCTACCCGAATTGCCAATGTAAATGAACCACTAATGTTCACGAACCACAGGAATAGTGCCCCAACCACTAATGTTCCCGAACGGCATAGGCGCCGATAGGCCCCTGCAGACCCTAGTAATATATAATATAACAACAGTTATAATAATAAGTGCAACACCCCTAACTTTTACCCCTCAATTTTAATACTCTTTGGAGGGTGCAGTTTGGGTGCTCTCAAAAACTTTTGTTCGGTAAAAAGCGCTGTTTATACATAAGGAAGGCCGGAGAAATTTGTATTGACATTTTCAAGAAAAAACAATTTATTTAGGTTCTCGAACAGTGGAGTGTGTGGCCTATCAAGGAGTCACAGCTGACATCATCAAGTTGCCAGATTATGAATGCGATGGTAGGCTGGTTTCCACCCTTTTACTATTAACTAAAATTGCAACAAAAACAGGCCAAGTTAAAACCTTGGAGTTAAGAAACTTCATTTTACACCAGACTCTATACTTCGAAAATACCCTAGAAAAAATTCTAGTTCGGCAGTCAGAATTACAAAACCATATAAAAATGTGACAAGTTTAGTTCCTATTACCGATTTCCTTCCTGTTTCAAAGATCTTGTTATCCATGGACTTTGCAAACGCAATCCCACAATACAATTCCCGTTCATAAATAATTTTCTGCTTGTTTTCAATTACGCAAGTCTACGTAATTTCCTATTTCTTGCAATATTTCCAACAGACTAAAAGTGACACCATTTAGAACAATAGAAGTTATTGTTAGTATTCACTAGTAAACTGCCAACAAACACCACCTTTGAGCTGACTAGCCACCTTTTTAGCTCAAATCCTTCTTTTTTCAAGAGGAAAACAAAGTGCACAACCATAAAATGACAAATTTACAGGTCAAACAAAGCCGACTCTGTTCAGCCATGTCATCGTTCTAATTGTGATATGCCGCCGCCACCCAATCTCTTTCATCCTCTCTGACCTCATCTTCCCTCCCATCCAAGAACATGATCGACAATGACAGCTTCAGGGGACCTGATTTTCTGGCAGAATTTTCCAGCAGAGTGACCACGCATGGTCGGCAAAATGGTGGAGGCGGCAATGGCATTTATCGGTGGGACTATGCGGAATGGGGGCCATGTTCTGCTTCTTGTTTGGGGGTTAGTTTTTGAAAATTCTTGTGAGAAATAGGACTGGAATTGCAAATTACGCTAACGAGGAAACCGCATGATCTGCAAGCTGTAAACTACTAAAAAATTATTTTCAATTTTCACATTTCCATGTTTTCCGTTGCGCTGAATACTAAAATCATGCGTATAACCATCCCTGAGGATAACCTAGGGTTGCATTTTGGTACTATTTTAAATGGTGAAAAATACTAAATTAGTATTATTGCCTGTGCCTTATTTTGGCTCTTTATAACCCTTTTCCTCATATAAGTTATGCACGATATTTCATTCGAAAGAGAAGATTCAGGGCTAGCTTTTGGTGCACTGGGTACCCGACAAAGATATAAAAACAAAAAAGATATAATGCCTCAAAGTTTAAAGTAAAGTTTCCTCTCAATACCTAAATAATACAATTTAGTACCCAAATCGCAACTCTAGAACGACCACAAAATTTTTTATTTTTGCATGCCTTGGTCCCCCAAGCTGATTTTTTAGCTATTTGGAATTTAAAAAAAGGCAGCTTGGGGACCAAGGCATCCAAAAATTGTTATTTTGTGGTCGTTCTCAGGGATGGCTATACGCATGATTTTCGTATTCAGCACAACGGAAAACATGGAAATATGATAAGGGCAAATAAAAATTTTAGGGGTTTATATTTTGCAGTTTGCGTTTAGCAAGGTAATCAACTCGGTGGTCAATATCTTGTTACACTAACTTGGACTACATTTTCTCAAAATTCTCAAAATTGTGTTTAGGAAAACAAAAGTCAACACTGAAATGTATGGATTTAAATCGCAAACAAAGTGTGCCATGGTCATTTTGTGATTCCAAACAGCGTCCAATAGAGTTGAGTAGGTCATGTAACAAGCAAGCCTGTCCACCCACATGGGATGTAAGCTAGTTTTCGTAGCTTGAATGAGTAAGGAAAAAGTGATTTTTTGCAGATTTCCGAGTTCAGCCAATGCTCTCACTCATGCAATGGAGGCATCAGGACTCGTCGAGTGCGCTGTATCCGGAGGGTGTCTCGTGTTGGCGGTGCTGAATCCACACTCATTTTACCAGAAGAACAATGTCCAGTGCCCAAACCTAATGATCAGGTTGTTCTTTCGAAATTTTATATTGTAAAAAAATTATCATAAATTTTTTAGGAGCCTTGTGGACTAGAAAATTGTCCTGCAACTTGGAAGGTTGGTAAATACAACTATTTGCATGCTAGTCAATCATTGCCCTTTTTCAGATTGGTCAGTGGAGCTCCTGTTCAGCCAGTTGTGGAGATGGAGAGCAGCGCCGGGTAGTGGAGTGCGAGCAAGTGGATGTACTGGGAACTGTGCGTGTTTTCAATCCCCCAACACAATGTCTAGGAATGGAACGACCTCCAACTGTGCAACTTTGCAACATGGGTCAGTGCTTAAAATCATAGCTGGTATAGAAATTGATTAATCATTTTTTAGGTTCTTGCGAAGGTATGCGCCAGCCCCACTACAAAGCCCCTTCAGCCATGCCTTTGGTACAAAAGTCTTTGAATGACGACCCCCGTCTCGACTACGACCATGTGGATCCCTCCAGGGAAGATGGTCAGGTAGATGGTTCACAGAAGGGAGATCACTATGAGCAAAGTCATGAAAATCACAAAAAGTTGACTTTGAACGTTGGTGGATATGCCAATTTGTATGAAGGTACTTTTTGGCTTTTACTAAAACCTTGGTCAAACTGTTTAAAAATTTACAGGAACTTCAATAAAAGTGAAATGCCCAGTCAGAAACTTTGACCGCCAGCGTATTTATTGGACCAAAGATGGCAAGAAGCTGGTCAATAATGGTAGCTATTATTTCTTGCGAAATGGGGCATTATTTTTGACATCCATATTGGACAAAGAATAAATTTTGTCACTTATAAATTTTGTGTTTAGCACGGTAGATTTGGATATTAACCTTCTTCGAAATTTAAACTTACTGTCAAATTTCGAATTCCCTTTGAGACAACAACAATTAAAAAATGCAACATTTTAAATACTTAAAAAGCACTTAATATGCGATCCACCATTCTGAACTCCGAAATTTGGTGTCAGGATTTGGTTTTGCCTGGCAGGAACGTCAAAAACGAAAATTCTAGCTATACGATATGAATTTTCACTGCGCCCTTTTTGTTAATTATTGTGTTCAGTGATGATTTTTTTTGTTTTTTCAGCTCACACAAAAGTTTCTTCGAATGGTGCGCTCAGAATCTTCCACGCAAGGATGGAGGATGCAGGATTGTATGCTTGCTTTGCTAATGGTGTGCATGGCAATGTCACGCTCAAGTTTAAACACAGGGATGCCCCGAATAGTGCGAATAAAGTAAGACAATATTCACCAAAGATTTATTTCTGATTAAATTCTATTGGTTCAGCAACCAGCCCGTTCCAATGAAACTAAACAGAAACCAATCAAAGACAACATCTTGAAAGTTAACAGCGAAAACTCGAGCAGTTCGCCTAAGGTGGATAAAGAGTTGTTCCAGGTTGGTTTTTACCCAGTTTTTAATCGTCTATGTGAGTCTCGAATAATGCATATTTTTCTTGTAATTGTGGTGTTTACACGGATCTTTTCTTATTAATTTTCAGCACTATTTCCATTCTCGAAAATTACTGTGTTAATTTCAAAGTGCCTGAAGTTTGTTTTTGAAGGTTGCAGCAAAAAAGAGCGCAAATTTTTCACATCCTTTTATGGCCAGCGACAGCTTGCGACAATTCAAATTGCGACAATAATAAGGTCTACGTTCTGAAAAATTCTGTCATCCAAATAAGCTCCTGAATTGCGACTGACCATGTGATATGACTGTATGGTTATCTTCTGCAAGCTTACGAGTTTCGCTGACTAAAAAAACACCTAGATAGTATCCGAAAACCTGGACAGTATTCTTTGCATCCATAGAGGTTCAAACCATCATACTCGGTTTTGAGAAAATTTTGCGGGAATTTAAATTATTCAGTTCAACCAAACCAAGTGGTCGTCCACCTGGAGCAAATTTTTTTTTAACTTTTTTGGGTTCCAAAACCTGTTTTCTGGACTGATTCGGGCATGCTGAAGATGGTTTGATAATGGTAAAATGCCATTTTCTCGAGTATTTCTCGAGTTTGGTATAATCAATTGTATGCCAATACTCGAAAAATACCATACAAAATCTTATTTTACTATTATCAAACCGTCTTCAGCATGCCCAAGTCAGTCCAGAAAACAGGTTTTGGAACCCGAAAAAGTAAAAAAAGTTTTGCTTCAAGTGGACGACCACTTGGTTTGGCTCGTTCAAACTGAAAAATTTTCACTAAAAGTGAGAGTGAAAGTAAGACTAAGAGGCAATTTTTTCTTTTTGCGAGTCAGAATGAGAGTGAGAGTGAAAAGAAAATAAGGAAATAAGACTAACATACTTTCTTGATCAGACAGCAGTCCACGATTTCCTGTTCGATATAAGTTTAGTTAATGTTTTTCGGTGCCGAGTTTTCTGAGTGCCGAGTTTCGGTTCCGAGTTTTCCCTACTCCGTGAAAAAACCTTTAGAAATAATAGAATCACGTGGAACAGGAGCTTTTTTGGATAAGAAAATTTTTAAGAACCTAGACCTTATTATTGTCGCAATTTGATTTTGTCGCAATTCAAATTGTCGCAATTTGAAATGTCGCAAGTTGTCGCTGGCCCTTTTTATATGGCTACAGAATGGTATAAAAATTAATAAGAAAATACGAGTGGGCTGAACGCGAGCTCAAGTTAACGCAAATTCATATTGATACTGAAAGCTGTATTATATTCTAACGAAAAAAATCGAGGCATATAAAGTGTGGGCGTAGATTTTTCAAACAGCGATTTTCAAGATTCTGTTTTCGTCAATTGATTTTTGTCGCTGATAATATTTGTTTTGCATATAATGTCAAAATCACGATTTTTGTTCATCCTGTGGTTTGGGCCTCAGAATTAGCCTAGAATTTGGGCTAAATAAAACAAAAAATTCTTGTTAAAAGTCAAACTTGCAAATGGTGCGCTATTTTGGATAGTCGGATAGTGATGTATTTTCTACAATTTATTTTTACAGAAAATTCGCACCAGTCTTTATCGGTTGGGGAATACCGTGTTTACGAGAAGCTTAACACAGTTGCTGATCCTTCCCTCATCAAAATTGACTTTGCAGTGGGTGAATGGTCGCAGTGCTCACAGTTGGAGTGTGGAAAGCCGGATGGAGCACAGGTGTGGGTGTTTTTTAGTGCAAATCATAACAATTTTCAAAGTATAGGTGCGGATGTTGAAGTGCCAAATTTTCATTGACCAATTGAACTCTTATGTGGAGGACGAAATCTGTGAAGGGTTCGGTCTAGCTCGACCACCTGCCACTCGTCCTTGCAACGACCCGAACTGTCCGAAGTGGGAAGCTTCGGACTGGTCAGAATGTGGTGAATCCAGATGCATAAGGTAAATTTCGGTTGCATTCTGCAGCTCATCATTCACTATTTAATATCCTGTGGAAACAGCTATAAAACTTGTATTTAGACATGCCACTGCCCTTCAACGTCGCGAAGTCAAATGCATCTACACTAATGGAACTGAGGCTGAGTTCTCACTATGTGATCGCAAAAACCGACCCAAAATAAAAAAAGAATGTGTTAACTGTAAGGAACATATTAATGTACAAAATTAAATTAACCAGCCAATTTGTCACTTTCAGTGAATTGCACAGCCGAATGGCGACCCTCAGTCTGGGGCAAATGCAGCAAGTCTTGTGGAGATGGAGGAGTTCAGGTGTGTGAAATTATACAGTTAAAAAGTATTGCGATCAATGAAATCATTTATGTGTAAGCAGGGAGCGAAAATGCAAAAAGCTATTATGGGCAGAGATTAATTTTCCCCAATCCTTTTTACAGCCTGAAACACCGTTAAAATAATTTACTATTTTTTTTGTTCAAAAGTAAGAAAGCGTTCCAAAATGGAAAAGGGCCGAATTAAGCTTTGTGATTTTAGCTGGTAGAGGGAAAATGACAAAACTATGAAATTACTCATATGAGTACTTTTATTATAAAAAATTAAAAATTTTAAAGGAGCGGGGAAACTTCCTATACGCATCATTTATCGGTCACAGATTTAATTCCACTGGGTGCACACCTTATTTGTTTTGTTCTAATTTTTAGCAACTTCGACGACTTCTACGATTAAAAACTATCGAGCAGTCAATTGAAACCATTTCCAGCACTGCTTTACTGTCAGAAAATGACCTATTGATAGACCTGTGTAAGATGGCATGGAAATGGACATCAATTTTTTTAAATTATGGCTCTGACTAAATATTACTTTTTTCGCTGTGTGATAGCTCAAACGAAAGCCTAGAATCTTCGCTGCGTCTTGGTATATGAAACAACCCAGAAAGCGAAAACTCTCAAAAACGATCGATTTTCGGAAATTTAGCTTATTTTAGATTGGATATAAGCTCCAGTAGGTGTGAAAGCCTGTGCTGATGATCTCATTAGATAGCCAAGAGTGTTAGGATTATTTTGACACAAAACTTGCAAATTAAAGGATGTAAAAAATAAGGTTATAAGCTAGTGGTAGTCGAACCCTTGACATAGGCGATGCGTATAGGAAGTTCCTCCTCCCTTTAATAAATAAAGCGTTTCCATCTCCCCAGTTTCCAAAAAATTCATCGCTAAAAGTAGAGTTGTGAAATTTTGCGGAAAATTAGAAACTGGGAAATTTCCCTTAAAAATAGAAAATTTCCGAAAAATAGAGAAAAATAGAAACATAGTCAACATTTATTTAACAGTACTCATATTCTTTGATCAATATCAAATTCTAATTCAGCAAAGAACTTTATTGACACCAAAGTTATACATCCACCAAACCAATACTTACCGAAAGTTATGGGTAACCTACCAGAACTTGTATAACTCACCGAAAATAGTTAAATTTAGAATGGTTGCCAGCCGCAGAGATGTAGCCAGAAAATTCGGACGGGAGGGGGGTTAAGCCCCAGAGGTCATTTTACCTACACCGTTTTCAAGTTTTATAGTGTTTTTTATGAACATGTTTTTCAAAAAATCTGCCCACTCAGCTTATTCACCTGACTACGTCGCTGGCCAGCTGCACAGTTAACTGTGGCTGTTCAGTTAACTGTAAAAACTTAACCTCGATGTTGTGGCCCTTTTGAAAAGGTTTGAGAAAGCAAGGCAGTAGCCCTTCAATTAGTGTCCTCCTAGCTCTCGGTAATAAAAAAAGGAGCCAGAAAACCATCTAGGCACACAAACAAATCTGAATGGCTTGATAAAAACAAATTTCAATTTTTTCAAAATATATACTGACGGATAATTAGAACAATTTTTCCGGAAAATTTTCCCGGGAAATTTTCCATTTCACAACTCTAGCTAAAACCACATATTCCAGGGTAGCACTATTTTCAAAAAAAGATGGAGTGAAAAAACCAAATCATCTTTTCAGATGCGCCTTCTCAGATGTGTATGGCACGGCACCAAGAAGGCAGCAGGTCGGAACTGTGACCCTATTCAACGTCCCTCAGCCATTAGGGTCTGCGAACCAACCACCAAAATAAGAGCTTGCGAGGCTGCAGATGATGCCGCTGCAGCTAGCACAGCGGACAACTGGCCCAAACAGATGACTCAAAAAAGTAATAGTATTATTAGCAAAAGTGCCAGCACGAGCACCACAAGAACCCCTCTGACAACCACTAACGACAATATAAGTGAGGAAGGTCTAAGGCCAAACAATGGGGCAGTTTATAGTGTTGTGAGTGGTTCTGCAGAAAAGTTTTCAAATCCCCCACCCGAAATCGAGCCTTTCAAGGGTTGGCAGAAGTGGAGGGGTTGGCGGTTGTATGGATGGCAACAGCCTAACCCTGCCTACAGAAGGGTTTAGAATTTTTCTATGAATGTTTTTGGGCAATAGTTGAGGAAAACATATTAACCATAGTTCAAAAAAATGTTTATTTGTCAAAAAATTGAATTGCTTGTAATGTTATTATTTTTATTCACTAATTTCATTTACCGTATTCTCTCTAATAGGAGGGCACCCCTAATTCAAAATCGTCTTTTTGGCATTGTGCTTTTGACCCACTTTTTGCAGACTGCTCTCATACAATTTACCCTTCAATTTGTAGCCAGTGAGATGAGCTACAAATTGAGGGGTAAATAGTTTGAGAGTAGTCTTCAAAAGTGGGTCAAAAGCACAATGCCAAAAAGAGGATTTTGAATTAGGGGTGCCCTTCTATTAGAAAGAATACGGTACTGTCAAACCTCTATATAATGGCCCTCTAATTTTTTTTTAGAGGGCCGTTATATAGAGGTTTTGTATTTTTTAATAGTAAAATTATTCAAATATTGAAAAACGATCGGCAAAATCGGAATCCTTGCGATATTTGCGACCATACTGTCAAAACAGAATTTAAAAAGCTTTGAAAATCGAGCTAAAAAAAGTGTCGGACCCAAGGTGGGAACGAACTTTTAGGGGACCGTTATATAGAGGTTTGACTGTATAGATTTTGCAAAATCTGTAACCATTATAAAAAGGGCAACGATTTCCGGAAAAAAAACTTGTTGTATTTGTGCTTATCTAACACCTTTATTTTTAACTTGTGCTTTTTATGGGACTTATTCACCAAAATCCCTTTTATTGCTTTCCGAAATTATTGCTCCCCCTAATTTCAAGTGGTCTGAAAATTTCAAGTTTTTCGACTTTTTGAGCCCTGTAAAAAGCGCCTGCTAGAGCTGTCAAAATTTAGTAGGTATTTTTACAGAGCTCAAAAAGCTAATAAAACACAACTTACAGATCGTATAAAGCTTAAAATTTTTAGAATTCCATGGGTTTATATTAGAGGAAATATGGTAAGGGGGTCACCGATTTTTCGAATTCTTCCAAAAAATTCAAAACTTTTTCCCAAATTTATTAATAATTTCTTTTTCATCTGTGAAAACTAAAATATTTGTTTTTTTGCTACAAATTAATTTTGTGCTGAAACAGTACGTCTTCCCTATGGTTTCACTTGTGGTCTACCGCAGCCGTTATTTTAGCCGTGTATGTTGTGTGTGTGCCATTATTATTTATTCATTTGTGTGAAGCTTTTTACACTTTTTGTTTTGTTTTCATTAATCAATAAACTTGAATCCTATTTTTTTATTTTTTTTAACATTATTACATGCAACAGATATAGACAGAATATTGGGAATCTTCAAAAAATAGCATTTACTATTAAATTTGGGTGGTTTTTTTTGTCCATAGAATATTTTTTTGTCCATGATTTTGAATGTCCATAGATTACTCGTTTTTGTGCATAGATTTCAAAATTTGCGGAAATTCAAATTTTTTGATCAAAAAACGTCTTGTATTGCTCAGAATCCAACCCTAGAGTGAACGAAAGCCACTGAAAGTTGGTTTTTTCGGGGGTCTACTGAAGAGGAGCAAACTAGAGTAAAAGAAAAAATCGATTACGCGCATCAGAATCCCGCTTTGATCGGTTCTATCGCTCAGAATCCCACCCTTAACCATTCAGAATCACTTAAAGAAGCCTAGACACTGGTTAAGGTACTTGAATACTGGTTGGGAGTGATCTAAGGTGGTTCTGAATGGTTAAGGGTGGGATTTAGAGCGATAGAGCCAATCAAAGCGGGATTCTGATGCGCGTAATCGATTTTTTCTTTTACTCTAGTTCGCTCCTCTTCAGTAGACCCCTAAAAAACCAACTTTCAGTGGCTTTCGGTTACTCAAGGGTTGGATTCTGAGCAATACAAGACATCTTTTGATCAAAAAATTTGAATTTCCGTAAAATTTTGAAGTCTATGGTAAAAAATATAAATCTATAGACAAAAAAGAATATTATCCATTGAATTTGTCGTAAATGGTCGGAAAAATGGTTGATAATTTTTTTGAAAATGAGGCAACTCGCAACTCTAATTACGCACAATAGTGATTTTAATCCTAAAATATTATTTAGCTTGAAAATTATGCTCTCAAGTATTTTTTCAACTTTTATTTTAATTTTTTTGAAGTTTTTATACCAGAGCGTAGCCCTGGATCTCAGCTTTCAAACAAGCCATCAACTGACTTACTAAGATTTAAAAAAAATGGAGAAAAAAGTCATTGTATATACCAAATTTTTTAGAATAATTTGTTCCATTTAATTATTTTTCTGCAACTTTGTAAAATCTCAGTAAGTTAGTTGATAGCTTGTTAGAAAGCTGAGATTAAGAGTTACACGCTGGTAAAAAACTTTGAAATTATCTAAATTTTTTTCGAATTTCAAAGACACTTTTACGATTTGGCAGGATAAATGAATAATTTGGCTGGGTAAAACAATTTGGCCATTTTTAATTGCAATTTTTTGCAATAAGATCCAAAAATATTTTCGTGCTTTCTAGATTCGACAATGAATGCTTCAGAAGAAGAAGACTGCGAGGACAAATCACGTTCTGCGACATACTGAAATTGTTTCACTCGTAAGTTGTATTATAGCAGCAGAAGATTAAATAAATTTGGACTTGCAGGTGTGACCAGGATAGATTAGAATACGCTGCTGCTACAGCTGCCATTACCTTGATTCCAAGACTAGATTGTGAAGATATTTTATTTGTTGCCAAAAACATCATGTGATTTTGAAATAAATATTGTAACTACAGGGTGGCGCAAAAAACGCGGCACTCGAAAAAAATTTGCGTAGGTAGCTCCTTGCCACATCGATTTCCCCAGGAAAATCTATGGCAGCGGTTGAGCTACCTAGAAGCTTTGTAGTGTTTCTCTTTATCACAGCCGGCATTGTTGAGGAGGTTTCCGAGGCTTGTCACCCGAAAATCGGAAACCAAAAAAAAAAAAAATTCAATTTTTTTAAGGTAGTCGAATTTTATTGCTCCACCCTGTAGATGTGCCACATGAATATCCGTTTGTTTTTTTAACTGCAATAAAGTTTTAAAGATTTGTACACTTTTGTTTAAATACCAATATTCGGCAACTTACGCTATTAGGGTAATTAGCAATCAATAACTTTGAATATCCTTGGTCCACTGTCCAAGGGTCCTTGGTCCAAGATACTTTGCGAAAACTTTGTCTCACAAAATCGAGTATTTTTGATAAAATTTTGAAAAAAAAACCAAAAAAAAAGGCTGTCAGTTGGGTGTCGTCCGACGTTTACGTCAGAATTGCTTATCGTGTTCAGCGAATTGTTGTCTATCAACAAGGTATTTACCAAACCGTACCGTTCGGCCGGAAACGGCGCTACCAAGAGAACGTTTCGAACTTTCCAGGATATGCTGGCTAAGTTCATGACCGCAGATAAACGTGATTTCGATGTGTTGTCACCAGCTGTGACGTTTGCGTACAATACCAGCGTACATAGCACAACCGGCGAGACTCCATTCATATTAATGTTTGGTAAGACCGCGACATTACCGTTGGTCAACGTGTTGCGACCGAGAAGAGACGTTGTGGGGATACGAAGTGAGTCAGTTCAAGGCGGAGCATATTAAACCATGCAAAACGTGTGGCCAGTTACCCGCGATAAATCAAAAGTGACAAGAGTATACCAGTATATTAAGAAGACGAAACCGTGTGAACTTACCGTAGGCGACTTAATATTGTTGCAAAACAACACGTTTACCGTTGGAGAATCGTTCAAGTTCGACTTGGCTGGAAGAGAGTGTACCGGATTGAGACGATCGAAAACCAGCATGCGACGATTCGGAGCCTCGAGCATGGTGATGTGACGAAAACAGTGCCTCAAATGGACCGACCGAAACGATACCTGTGTGTAATGACCGAGAAAGTCGTATATGGGTGAAGGGTGTTCGAAAGAACTCGTTACCAGAGACTAACGTAGTGTGGGGGATGGGATGGGGTGTACCAGAATTGGGGTGTACCTGATCATCATAGGGGAATAACGAGTTGAAACAAAGTTAGTTGGAACAGGAAGCGAAGCGAATTTTCGGCGCTACTGTAATATACCCCCCCCCCCCAAAAAGCGCTACTGTATATACCCCCCCCCAAAAAACCGACTTTTTTAGGGATGGTCAAAACCATTTTACACAATAATTTCGCCGTAAAAGGACCAGAAAGCAATTTAAATGGGATTGCGGGCTGTATTGGGAGGGGAAGGGAATGATACAGGGCCACTTCTCGAGATGGTTGGGATCATTAGAGTAATAATTCTCTAAGCGTCTAAGAGTACTTTCAAACCCAGGAACTTGTGGTGCAGGCATAAGTATAAGTACTTTTCATGGACCAAGCCCATCAGCGGGGTGGACCTCGTGGGTTACTCATAGGCCTAGCACTTTTTGGGTGCTAGGCTGAATTTTGGATGCTGGGCCTCTGGCCTGGCCTTATAGAACGAGGGGAATGCTCTTCGGGAAAAATAAAGATGTTGAACATAGTTTTGAATACTGGGGCCTACCGCATAAATAACTCTGGTATGCATGTTTTTTCATGCATCCAGAGTCGCTTTCGAGTGATTTGTGTCTAAGGTATGTGGGTGTGCGCATCTCAACTCCAAGCCCCAAGCCCTGCGCCCCCGAAGGGGGCGCAGGGGGCTTGAGAGTTAGAGATGCGCGCACGCACTTACCTTAGACATGATTCCGAGAAGTACACTTGATCATAAAATGCATATAGAGTCTATTTTTGCCACGGCCTGAGTTGAAAAACATGGTAAAGCAGCTAAAAAAGTGCCCCTGTATTATTCCCTTCCCCTCCCAATACAGCCCATAATCCCTTTTTAATTGCTTTTCTGGACCTTTTATGGCAAATTATTGCATAAAAATGGTTTTTAGACACTCCTAAAAAAAGTCGGTTTTTGGGGGGGGGGTATATGACAGTAGGTCCGATTTTTGGGGGGGGGGGGGTATATTACAGTAGCTTTTTTGGGGGGGGGGGGGGGTATATGACAGTAGCGTCGAATTTTCGATAAAAATTCAAAACAGATGACCCGAGTAAAGACGCATTACGAAGCAAACGTATGTTGAGGATTTTGAGTATTAGCTTGAAAATTCACTTCGAAGATTTCTCGTAAATTTCGGCGCATTCGCAATTGCTTCGCAATGCTTACCCGTGGTAAAGGAAGACCGTTCATTAACGACTGACCGTAAGGGTGTACCGGTACGAGCCGAAAAGACCGTTGAGACCATAAGGTTTCTATCAGACCGAAAAAAGGCCGAAAGGAGGAGGCGAACCAGTAGGTAATGTACCGTTAGGACCCGTTTCAAACGTAGACCGATGATAGCGTTAACCGAAGACCGAAGAATAAGCGAAGAGTTAGCGAAGAGTTACCAGTTGTTAAACGAAAATAACGATTTCTCGCTATAACGAACCTCTCGATACAACGAAATTTTATAATTGTAATAAAATACACTAGAATATGGCCGAAAAAATAACAAGAGAAATGAAAAAAAAGTCATCCACAGAAAGAGTCTTGACGAGAAAGCGAGAATTTTCATTCTTGTTTTCTCATCAGGGTTTTGAAATTATGGCGGAAAAGAATTAGTCGGCGAACAATTGGTCGGGTAAACGTGACCGGTACCACGTAGTATGTTATGTTTGAATAAAGGTTCAATTAACTTGTTTTATGCACATCGATTGTTGTAAAAACCGTTCTTTATTTTTCATTAAAGCAATTATTATTGAACAACGCTAAGCAAATGCAGTCAACTCTAGATATGGTTGCAGTGACGAATCCCCCCCCCCCCCACGGGACTGATCAGGAGAAGGAGATAACTTCATATTCGTGTTTCTCGACCCCGATTTCATAGAAGCCGCGCGTTTTTTGGTTCAAAGAAAATTTTTTTTCGAACCACAGGTGGGTACCATGGTTTTTAGTCAGTATTGAAAATGAATTGCGCCTTGTATTTTAAAAAGGATAAGGGCTGTATAGGGAAGGGCAGGGAAAAAAGGGGGCACTTTTATGGCAGAAACGTTAAAATTCAACTTTTTGTATCTTCGCGCTGCCTCACCATGTTTTTCAAACTGGGCCGTGGCAAAAAGAGACTCTATAACGCAACTTTTTTGATCAAGAGTACTTCTCGGAATCATGTCTAGGTAAGTGTGTGCGCGCATCTCTAACTCTCAAGCCCCTGCGCCCCCGAAGGGGGCGCAGGGCTTGGCTGGAGTGGGATGCGCATACTCACATACCTTAGACAAAATCACTCGAAAGTGACTCTGGATGCAGAAAAACATGCATACCAGAGTTTTCTTTACGCGGTAGGCCCAGTATTTCAAAAACTTATGTTGCAACATCTTCTGTTAGTGGCCCCTGAGTCATTAGTGGCCCCTTTTATTCTTCCCTCCAATACAGCCCTTAATCCTTTAAAATACAAAAAGGCGGCAATTTAAATTTTCAAATGTTTGACTAAAACCAAGATACCCCACGTGTTTCGAAAATTTTTTTCTCAGAACAAAAAAAACGCGCGGCTCTCATGAATCGGGTTCGAGAAACACGAATTATGAAGGTTATCTCCTTCACTGATTCAGTCCCCGTGGGGGGGGGGGCGGATTGGATTTTGAACTCAAGCCTAGATAGCTAAATATTATATAAATTTGATATAGTTCTTGAATAATACTCTCGCTTACCAACTAAATTTCTGGCCCACGAAGTTCGAGAGTAAACTCTATTTAGATGTTCGTTGTTCTTACTAGGGTAGTTTTCGGTCAGTTAATTGGCCTACCCGCTTTTGGTTACCCGGGATTTGCGTACCTGGTTCGTTAATGGCCACAATCGATTCAGTTCGGTTAACAGACCATAAACTAATCTAGTTATTACTCTTATAATAAATTTGACGAAATTTTTGTTTGTTATTTTTTTGTTCAATAATATTCGATTTATTGACTAATGACGAGAATGGCCTGGCATCATGAAGCGGTATTCTTTTGTTAATCAATACAGATTTTTACTCTGGTATGCTTATTTAGACCGGGAATATTCCCGGAAAAAATGGCACCAGTCTTATTCCAAGCCTAGATATACTACTGAGTTTTGATCGTTCGGCTACTGCTGGATCGTTCGCGCTATAGGTGTTTCGCGCCCTCCCGAAAAAAAGTTACCTTGATCCCGCTGTTTAATTTTTCGCAAAATTTTTTAAATTGTTCTCAGTAAATCTGTGTTTTGTGCAATTTTTACTTCTTTGTTTCTTTTTCATGTTTGTTTGTCTTATTGTGAACCTTTTCACATAATTCCTCCATTAATATGTACTTTTCGGCCTGACAAATTTTTGTTGTGTCTAGTAAAGATGAAGCTGAAAAATCAATATACCTGTCTTATCACTTTTGCGTGACAACAATCGAAACTTTGATGAAAATAAAAAATTCTCAAAAACAACAGGGAGACCAAGGCAACTTTTGTGGGTGGGGTGCGAACACATATACAGCCGACGTGTCCATAATTTAAATTGTACTATGTGCACAAAAGAAATACAAGTATTTATTCGTCAATACTGTTAAAACTTGCGTGGGTTCATAATTTCCAAAGTCACAACCACGTGCAAAACTTAAATTGGAACAAATGCGCCAGGTAGGCTGCAATCACAGCTAGGATGCTTGTCAGAGTACCAGTCCACAATGTCTCTGTTCCGATAGACTATAGAGTGGAAGGATAGCTGCTGGTCTGGTTCAAACTCCAGCATCGTTGTTAGCCTTGAGAAAAGGTAGGTGTTCCATTGAAAGCTTCGAAATCACCGAAAGACACCATCCAAAGCCGCCAAAATAAGTGCGAGCTTTTGCGTGGGATCATCTGCAAAGAGTGATATATATCTAAAGCGAAATGTGAGGGAAAAACATTTCTCTCCGGTAGCCAGTACAGTCAAGTCTCGATTTAACGAAACCCGATTAACGAAACTCTTGATTAAACGAACCTTTTTAGTGGCTATTGGCCACGATTAAATAAAAAAGACTAAAATAACTCTCGATTTAACGAAACCTTCGATAACGAACATTTTTGGGCGGTCCCGGGTCGTAAATCGAGACTTGACTGTAGCATGTAATCTAGTAGGTGTAGCAAAGTGGCTATTTGTGGACAAATAAAGTTATTTTTTAGCCCGCAATTGTATTTTTATAATTCGACACATTTATAAAAGTAATCAGAGTCACTGAGCGTAAATATGTCCCTGAACAACTCTAGGTAGTTTCATCGAAAGTAGATTTTATTTTATCGTATCACGTCTAATTCTCTATTTTAGTGCTGCTTCAAGGACCATAACCGTTGCAACAACGAGAATTTCATACGTTTAAAAGCGTGCGGGACACTTTTTAGTAGTTGTGGTTTTGAAATAAAGTTACTTAGATTAAAATAGGGAATGTGAAACAACTTAGTTGTTAGTGGGTTCGATTCCCATGCCTGCTTTGCATTTTTGATGATTTCATTATTAGTTCAGTAAAAATATTCCTGAATATTATCGCGATAATTGTGGTGTCCCGCGCGCATTCAAACGTGTGAAATTCTCGTTGTCGGCAACGACCATGGTCCTTCATGAGTTTCTGTGTTCGATTTTAAAGGCGGATGCTCGCCGAAACTTTTTTCGAAAGTTATCTTCCCACACCTAAGAACATGTCTTCTAGCCTATTTAGGACCTGAAAGTCTGGAAAAAGTAGTCAAACATTTTTAAGAGGAGACTGTGTTACGAATTCCTGCCCAGAATGTTGTGTTAAATACGGCTCGATAGTGCTAAAACCATGAAATAGGTACAACTTGGAGTGGGTGCGTGACATTTCCCGGTTGGGGCCGTTTCTCGGTAGGTCATAGTAATAGTTCATGATAGAAAGCATTACGGAAAGGGGTATTTGGCCACTTCGCGGCTATAAACATCAAGCAGCCTCCTGGGTGCAATAGATATAGGTATTTACTGGTCATGCACTTGAATTAACTGAAACACACTTGGTTTGCTTGGATTATAACAGAACACGCTTAAACAGTCAAAACTGAAAGGGTTCCTCTCAAGACAATGAAACTACCGTCGCTGAAAAATTTTCTTTTTACCAAAGCACCAAATAGATTTTAGCTGTTTCTTAGACTGTCTTATCCCAATTTTTTATATTAATTTTGTTTGATACCGTATTTCCTCTAATTAGCACGCCGGCGCGTTTATTTTTTGGATCCCCGAAAATCGGACAAATTTGAGGTCGATCTCGATATTTTCAGGCGTAAATTCAAAAATCCAAAATGCAGAACCGTAGAGCTCGCCGGAGTTAAGAAAATGTAGAAAAGAACAGATCGAAAAAAAGATTATGTTCCGAGATACAGACTCTTAAAGTCAAGGGGGCGCGATACGGTATATGATCTTGTAGCTAAGGAATAAAACTTCCCAACAATATAGTTAGTACAGTTAGTATTCTGTAGTTAGCACCTTAGCAAAAAAAGAAAAAAAAAGTTTTGGGAGTGCGCTATAGCGCGCCCTCCCAAAACGGCCCAAAAAGCATGTTTTTTTGCTGTTTAAAGCTTGAAAAGTGTAAAAAAAGACTTTTTCATTGTTGGAAGGCCATTTTTAGAAGACAAAGTTTGGCAAATTTTGACTTTTTGCCTTGGGGGACCGAGGTAAGCCACCCGTGGAGGGTACAGTAAACCCTCGATTTAACGGACCCTCAATATAACGGCCCCTCTGTGGCTCGATTTGCTGGAAGTCCGGATAATAGAAGTAACTGCACCCTCATTTAACGGCCCCTCGATGTCGCGGTACTCTACGTAAACTACAAGGTAATGGTCTTTGCTACATAACTTAGCTTGCTCTTCCAAGGCAAAATTGCATAAAATACAAAAAAAGGCAAAAAAGATTCCTAAAATAGGGCTATAAATGCTCGGTCCAGCGGATGTTCGATCACTTGGGCTACTGTCTAAAAGACTCTGTTTCTTCCTTGTCATGACAGTTTTGAAAGGTTTGAATGCGTGCGGGACCAACACATTTTTTCAATAATAATTACGAATTGTTTTTTGTTAAATCACACTCATAAACTATCTATCCTCAGGTTGTATAGGAGAACCACTGGTACTTCCACATTGAATTCATCCACAGAAATTTGCTCCAAGTAGTCTTCCACTTGGAGCAATTGTTTTCCTTCACTTTTTCGGGTTCCAAAACCTGATTTCCAAATATATTTTTTTTCAAAAAGCGGGTCCCAATATTTTCACGCAGGGAATTGCGCGGCAGGGAATTGTCACATACCGGTTCAAAAATGTAAACAAAAAAATAATTCAAAAATATTATTGACAAAATCTATGTGGTCCCGCGCGTATTCAAGCTTTCGAATTGCCATGATCAGGAAGAGGCGGGGTCCTTTAAAGGGCTTGCCCGTGATCAATGCACTTTGAATCAGCGTATACCAGGCACGCCAGAGATAATTACCCCCCCCCTTTTCTTTGATGGTTTAAATTATGAGAAGTGCATATTGTTGCTGAACACCACTTGTTGAGGAAAACACCCAAAACAGCTCAAGAAGCCTTCAAATCAGATATCTCGGGCGAAAAGAACTATTTCCACTAGAAATGAAATTTTCTTCTTTTCGCCCGAGATCTCTGATTTTAAAGATTTCTTGAGCTGTTTTTGGTGTTTTTCCTCACCAAAGTGGGTTCAGCAACAAAATGCACTTCTCAGGATAAAAAATGTCAAGAAAACGGGGACTAATAACCTCTGGTGTGCATAGTACTCGCCAATTCAAATTGCATTGATCACGAAAAACGCCCATTTAAATTTAAATTAATATTAAGTTACAAATAATCTCACTTAAATCTGCTCCGTGAAAAAAGTCTGAAGAACTATTAAAGAGTTTCTGCTGATTAATCAATGTGGCTTATAATTATCTCTGGTCACTCGAGCAAAAACAAAATAGAACGGCCTAAAAATTCTGTTCTAACGAGGGTACTGATTAAAAATTATTATAATAAATACCTTTCAAAAATGGTAGTATTTAGGTAGAAGCGCGTGTTAGTTAACATTTATTTGTTCATCTGTAAATGGTGTGTAGTTAAGGGGTTGGTAGGTGTGGACAAGAGAATTTTTAGGCAGAACTTTCCATAGCTAATGCTTGAAAAACAGCAAGCCAAATAAACAAAATGACTGTTTCTCTCATTTTTAGCGCAAAAAGTAGTGCAAATAGTAAAATAATCTGTGTGATCAGAGCAGATATCCTTGACAATGTTA